>JABUQX010048709.1:5000-10000 GCA_015478945.1 Trachelipus rathkii | reverse complement strand
ACAGCTAACATTAACAATGTTCCATACTTAACAACAGTGAAGTGACTAACAAAGCATACAAAACCTAACCTATTCCCACTTTTTCAAGCATATCTCTAGCATATCAATGTTCATTTTACATTAACATCGTAATATTTAAAAACATTATCCAACCTTAATATACTTATATTTAATTATCATTCTGACCAACGATTATATGGTTACGCTAACAAAGTTTCACATTCAAAAAGCTAAAACATATCAAACTGAAACTAAAGAATATAATGTACAAGTACAAACGTAACATACCTTACGTACGAATAAACAGCTAACATTAACAAAGTTTCATACTTAACAACAGTAAAGTGACTAACATAGCATACAAAACCGTAACCTATTCACACCTTTTTCAAGCATATCTCTAACATATCAATGTTAATTTTACATTAACATGGTAATATTTATCAAACATTTATCATGATCTTGTATAATTATCATACTGTCCAACGAATATATGCTAACGTAACAAAGTTTTTACATTAACATAGTAATATTTAAACAAAATTTTTTATCATAACGCTTACCTAACTCTCATTAATCCCGCAACGAAATAATTGGAAACATTAACCAAGTTTATCCAGAACCATAACATAAAAAATAAGTTCTTTTGAATAAAATATCATACTAATAAAGTGTAATAGTTTACTTATCCTAAAGCAAGTAAATCAAACCACCCCCCCACCCGCTGCCATGAACCTCCCACCCACCCTTCCATTATCTATTGATCTATTGATTGAGATCGTCATATTTCGAGTATCCTTTTGGATAAAATAACATAAAAATAAGTTCTTTATATACTGACCGAACGAATATATGCTACGTAACAAAGTTTATCCTCAAAGCAATAAAGCTAACATATCATAACCTGAAAACTGGAGAATATTAACTACAACGACAAACCTAACACAACCTACGCACGAATAAACTGCCAACACTAACAAGATTCCATAACTTTAAGCAACAGTTGAAGTAACTAACATTGGCATACAGAAGCGTAAACCTATTCACACTTTTTCAAGCATTCCTCTAACATATTTTGTTTCACATAACATAGTAATTAACATAGTAATATTTAACAAAAATTTATCATAATCTTACCTAACTATCATGCTACCCAACGAATATATGCTAACGTAACAACGTTTTCACATGAATAAAGCTAACATATCATAACCTGAACTAAAAATATAATGTACAACGGCAAACCTATTATACCTTACGCATGAATAAACGGCAAACATTAACAATGTTCCATACCTAGCAACAGTAAAGTAACTAACATCGCATACCGAACGTAACCTATTCATACTTTTTCAAACATATCTCTAACATATCATTGTTATTTTTACATTGCCATGGTAATATTTAACAAAAATTTACCATAGCCTTACTTAATTATCATACAGACCAACGAATATTTGCTAAGGTAACAAAGTTTTCATATCAATATTATATTCTTAGTTCAGGTTATGATATGTTAGCTTTATTGATGTGAAAACTTTGTTACGTTAGCATATATTCATTAAAGTATGATAATTATACAAGGTTATGATAAATGTTTGTTAAACATTACCATGTTAATGTAAAATGAACATTGATATGTTAGAGATATGCTTGAAAAAGTGTGAATAGGTTACGTTTTGTATGCTATGTTAGTCACTTTACTGTTGCTAAGTATGGAACATTGTTAATGTTAGCTCTTTATTCGCTCATAAGGTATGTTAGGTTTGTCGTTGTACATTATATTCTTGATTCAGGTTATGGTATGTTAGCTATATTGATGTGAAAACTTTGTTACGTTAGCGTATATTCGTTGGTCAGTTTATAAAGAACTTATTTTTATGCTAAGTTTATCCAAAATGATACTCGAAATATGACTTGAATCAATATATCAATAGATCGATAGATCATGGAAGGGTGGGAGAGGAGGGGGCAGGGGTGGGCCTTATGGTTTGATTTACTGATTTACTGCTTTTGGGGGTGTAAAAATACAAAATTTTAAATTTTAAACGTAAAAAAGAATAAAAAATTTAGTAAATACAAAAAAGATTAAAACAAAAAAAAATGAATAAAAGTTTTGTGTTATGTTATGCAAAATATGACTTGAATCAATAGATCAATAGATCAGTAGATCATGGATGGGTGGGAGGGGTGCAGTGGTGCGGGGGTGGGTGATTTACTGATTTACTGCTTTAGGGGGTGTAAAAGCACAAGTTTTTAAAGTTATAAACATGAAAAGAATAAAAAATTTAGTAAAAACAAAAATGATTGAAAAAAATAAAACAAAAATAAATAAAAGTTTTGTGTTTCGCTATAAAAAAATATGATTTGAATCAATAGATCAATAGATCAATAGATCAGTAGATCATGGATGTGATGGAGAGGGTAGGGTGGGTGGTTTCATTTACCGATTTACTCTTTTAGGGTGTGTAAATTAGCGAATTTTTTAAGTTATAAACATGAAAAGCATAAAAGTTTTGGTAAAAATATATTCTTAGACAAAATAAAATAAAAATAAATAAAAGTTTTGTGTTATGTTATACAAAATATGACTTGAATCAATAGAACAATAGGTCAATAGATCAATAGATCAATAGATCATGGGTGGGTGGGAGATGTGGGATGGTGTTGATTCACTGATTACTGCTTTAGTATGTAGAAACGCAATTTTTTTCAGTTTTAAACACAAAAAGAATAACAATTTTAGTAAAAATCTGTAAATTTTTTAAAATAATAAAATAAAAATAAATAAAAATCTTGTGTTACGTTATTCAAAATATGACTTGAATCAATAGAATCCAATAGATCAATAGATCAATAGATCAATAGATCATGGGTGGGTGGGAGGTGTGGGATGGGTGGTTTGATTCACTGATTTACTGCTTTAGGGTATGTAGAAACGCAATTTTTTTCAGTTTTAAACACAAAAAGAATAACAATTTTAGTAAAAATCTGTAAATTTTTTAAAATAATAAAATAAAAATAAATAAAAATCTTGTGTTACGTTATTCAAAATATGACTTGAATCAATAGATCAATAGACCAATAGATCAATAAATCAATAGATTAGTAGTTCATGGATCGGTGGGAAGGGTGGGATGGGTGGTTTGATTCACTGATTTACTGCTTTAGGGTATGTAGAAACGCAATTTTTTTCAGTTTTAAACATAAAAAGAATAACAATTTTAGTAAAAATCTGTAAATTTTTTAAAATAATAAAATAAAAATAAATAAAAATCTTGTGTTACGTTATTCAAAATATGACTTGAATCAATAGATCAATAGACCAATAGATCAATAAATCAATAGTTATGGATCAGGTGGGTAGGGTGGGATGGGTGGTTTGATTTACTGATTTACTGCTTTAGGTTGTGTAAAAATGCAAATTTTCAAGTTAAAAATATAAAAAGAATAAAAATTTTGGTAAGAAAAAATATATATTTTTAAACAAAATAAAATAAAAATAAATTAAAGTTTTGTGTTATGTTATACAAAAATATGACTTGAATCAATAGATCAATAGATCAATAGATCAGTAAATCAATAGATCAATAGATCACGAATAGGTGGGTGGGGTGGGAGGGGTGGGAGGGGTGGGAGGGGTGGTTTGATTTACTGATTTACTGCTTTAGGGTATATAAAAATGCAAGTTTTTTAAGTTGAAAACATAAAAGGAATAAAAATTTTGTTAAAATAAAAAAATATATATTTTTAAATAAAATAAAATAAAAATAAATAAAAGTTTTGTGTTATGTTATACAAAAATATGACTTGAATCAATAGATCAATAGATCAATAAATCAATAGATCAATATATTAATAGATCAATAGATCATGGATGGGTGGGAAGGGTGGGATGGGTGGGATGGGTTGTTTGATTTACTGATTTGCTAATTTACTGCTTTTGGGTGTGTAAAAATGCTGGTTTTTTACGTTATAAACATAAAAAAGAATAAAAAAAATTAGTAAAAGCAAAATTCTTCAAACAAATAAACCAAAAAATAAATAAATATTTGAAAAAATAAATAATTTTTAAAAAATAAATAACAAAATTTAAAAAATAATTAATATTTGAAAATAAGACCTTGAGTAAACTCAAGCACCGTGCTCTTCCTCCAGTCCTATTTATCCTTCTTCTTCTCTGTGTTCTCAAAATTTTATCTTTCTATGACAATTTCCAAGGTTTTGGGGCTTAGTTCCAACACTATGTGATCGTAGCGACATGTAACCTCGTCTGTATCAAGGATACCTTATAAGAAGGTTGTATACCAAGTTTCATCGTTCTACGGTCATTTTCTACTTGGAGGGGCCAGCACCCCTTCCCTTCAAGGGGGTACACGGTCACATAACCTCGCCTACGACGAGGTTACCTAATAAGAAGGGTGTAGGCCAAGTTTCATCGTTCTACGGTCATTTCCTACTTAGAGGGGCCAGCACCACCCTTCGGGGGATGCACGGCCACGTAACCTCGTCTACGACGAGGTTACGTCACCCTTAAACGGGGTACCAAGTTTGAGGGAGATACCGTGTTGTAAACTCTACCCGTTACTAGGTATGATGTTGTGCGATCGTTGCGTTGCGGTGCGGTGCGGTGCGGTGCGGTGCGGTGCGGTGCGGTGCGGTGCGGTGCGGTGCGGTGCGATGCGGGGCGGTACGGTGCTGGCCTTGAGGGAACATTTACGGCGATAATATATATATATATATATATATATATTATTTATTTATTTGTTTATTTAAAAAAAATTATTTATTTATTATTTATTTATTATTATTTATTTATTTTTCCGTCTCCCCGCTCGGTGGCTTTCGTACCCATCTCATTCGACCTTCACTTTTTGACTTCTTCAAAAAGTGAAAGTCCTTTCCCTGGTAGAATATATACGCAGAGATGGTGACGACGAAGTTGTGAACATACTACTACTACCGAGGTAGAAGCTTTGCGAGGTTGTTGAGTCAAGTTT
>JABUQX010048708.1:0-27719 GCA_015478945.1 Trachelipus rathkii | reverse complement strand
GTATATAAATTCAATTTAAAATCTTGTAAAGTCGATTCATCATAAAATATGTCAAACAAAATTCAATTGTACAAGATTAATATATAGAGTGAATTTATATTAGATAACTAAAATCTTTGCATTAATTTCTTCAATAATTTTTGATAGGATATATGGCTTTGTCTACACATCACGCTATAGATATATATAATATGAATTGCGAGCTAATAAAGTCATATATAAGTGTATCCGCTAGGAATATACATTAATATGTTTTCTTAATATAATATAGGAATAATATATATATCCGTATATCATACACCGTATAATCTGGATTCAACTCTTATATATAATATATATAAATACAGTTAATATATTATTTATTATAATATAATATATACAATATAATATATTATTATATATATATATACTATATGTCAATAGCGGGGTATTCGTGAATGAATGTTGCAAGCATATACTAGCTAAGCCGGAAGTTTAATTAATATTATAGTCATTTTATCATAAAGTTACCATGTTATAGACTTATATAATGATATATGATCTCAAATCTAATAGTAATATATCTATATATATATAGATTATTATATATATATATATATATATTATAATATACTATATATGATATATATGCAAAATGAGATAATCAATCAGATCGGAAAGATAGGAAATGAAAGTATATAAGATTGTATGTTTAACATTATTTAAAAAAATTTAAAGAGTTATACTGTAATGAAATGTAAGTCTATAGAAAAAAATGAAGAAAGAAAAGAAGATTCAAATATAACTAATAAGAAAGAAGAAAAGAATGAGATAGTCAATAAATAAGAATAATACAAGAAGCTGTACTGTGAGAATCGTGATGATGATAGTCCAGATATGATAACTGAACGCACTACTTGCAACACGATAGGCATGTATATGAAGATGGAATGAACATTATCATACAAGTAATCAAATTCTGTTTTGTTTATTTTTTATTATAAGCTTGTCACCATTTTATAAAAATAATAAAATATGATAGAAGAAGAAGAAGAAGAAGAAGAAGACAGTAAGCGATGTGTGACATCTATAAATATTGTATTATAACTAATAATAGAATAAGATTTGTCTGAATTCTTCTTCTGAAACTAGATATTTGTGTAAAATAATATGGCAAGACTTATAGTATTCTCGAAGATCACATATGTATCTGTGTTTATCATTTAACATTGATTTACACTCTTATTATATTAACTTATCCTCTCACTTAGATTATCAACATTAGTGGGGTTAAACCCTCTCGAATGTTGCCAAATTCTCTTGCAATCTCGTTCCCTCGCCAACCTTTCAAACTGAACGCACGTTCATATAATATTACTATCTAATAGCAGGCGAGAAAATTCATATTCATGTATTCTTCGTGATAAGCATATTTATCTTAATGTGAAAATATAACGCTTTTCTGAGCACTGTGACTGAATGTATAATAAACACGACATTTTTTGCATTTGTAAAATTACAATGGGTGTAGATTTTATCCTTTTAACAATTTTTTGTTTTTCATGCCTTCTTATTGTTTCAGTATAACTTTCATCAAAGATGTTTATCAATACAGTGGAATAATTATGCAGCGTTAAGCTCTAAAAATTGGATAAGTAAACGCTCTTAGTATAAATTTCATAAAAGTGAAAAATTTAAAAATTAGTAAGACATGAGTTTTCTATGATAGAAACTGTATATAAGATACTAATCAATAATATATTTTATCCTAAAAAATGATATAGATGTGTATACGATAGCATTCTAATATAAATTTATATGTAAAACGAAATATCGAAACTAATAATTTGCCAACACTATTCTAAAGCAGACAGTTTTATTGTCATTTGTAAACAGTCTATAATATATGATAATCACTTATTTTCTTTAATAATGTGAGGTTACGCATTAAATGAGAAAATTTCTTATCCTTGATCTTTATTCATAGATATTTAGAAAATATTTTTCTATCATCACGTTACACATTCAAAACGAGCCATCATTACGAAAAATAATTTTGCAATAGCTACTATTAAGGTAATATACTAATAAATTATTATTATTAAGGTTTTATTATTTTTATAACTATCAATATATCTAAATAGCTAAGTTGTAGGTACTCATATTGTTCTAACTAATATAACTACTATATCTATTTAGTATATACTATATTACTTTATCTATTGATCCACAATCATATTGATCAAAAGATTAAAGTTATATAATTACATAATTTTTTGTAACACAAACTCGCATGTTTGAACACAACTCCTAACAAGAAAATGAGAACAGAATGTTTTGACATACGACCTATTGCAGTTAAAAGTAAAGATTTAATACATTATCAGACTTTGATTAAGAAATATTACTATATATATATCTAAAAACATATATATCTAATATACTATATAATCTCTATATAATCATATAGTATAGGTAGGGGTATGGTTTCTTGTTTATCAATAGTCAATATCAATCAATAATTATATAATCACAATTATCCAATTATATTTAATCTTTCTTTATATTCTATTCTTTTTTTTTTTTATTTTGCAATTATTAGATTAATTTTATTAATTATATAAATTATAATTAATCACGCAGAGGAATGTGGATATTTTTTATTATCATAACTTAGTTATGATTGGTAATATATATATTATATCTTACATCTATATATAAAAACTATTATTATAAATTGTTAGTTGTTTGTTTCTATTAATTTGATATCAAGTAAGTGAAGTGTGACATAAATCCAATTTATTCTTCTTAATTTTCACATATATTTTAAATTATTATTTCACCCTATCAAAAATATCAATATCGCTAATAATATTCGAATAGAGTGGATGTTTATATGGAGAAGTGGTGAGTATATTACATACGTATTAATGCTATACCCATTATTTTACTCCTTAACGTCTAATTATAAATTATATCCTTTATATCAGTGATTCATAATATATACTTTTGATATAATTGAGAAGGTAAGAATTAGTAAGAAGACTGCTTAAAAAGAGATGAGCAATTATTTCTATAGTTGACTCAACAAAAATTATTTGTTAGCATAAGCAAATGTGAAATACAGTATATATATGGCGAAAAAAATATACTTTAAACTTAAAAAATAACATATTTGAGATGAAACTTTACTTATTAACAGTGACTCGCTATTATTATAATATGATACTTATACTCACTTCTATTGTAAAATATAACTGATCTTAGTACCTTATAAATCGTTATACTATATATACACACACGCATAGCAGAATCTAATATATATTAATATTATTATATATTATATATATACTATATTACTATATATATATATATATATACTATATATCTTATCTTAATAATATTATAATATAATCTATATATATATATATAATATATATATTATATAATTATTATAATATACTATATATATAATAATATAATAATATAATATATATAAATTATATATATTAATCAATATATATCTATATAATAAATCATACTTATATATATATAATATATATTAATATATATATATAGTATATATATTATATATAATTATGATATATTTTATTATTATATAATATATATATATATATATATATTATATGATTATTATTAATTATAAAGTTAATTATCTTATATTTATTAATATCGAGTAAATATTGCTTATCAACAAATGCAAGATCTATAAATCTTTCTTGTCTTTATGATGTATATACTCCTAGAAATAAAGATGAGGGAAAATATAGGACTGAAAAATGCTAATATTAACACAATCTACTTCTATTTAATATTATCTTAATTATTAGGTGTTATGTATTTAGCCATTTACGGATCTCAGCTAGATTCAGGCTGATCCGTAGCTCGTTAGCCCGACATATATTCTGTACTCTGATACCATGATATTTGAGTTCCTTTGGTATTTTGCGTTTTCATCATAAATTACTATGTATATATACCATATTACATAATCATATAGTATACTAATTATATTAAGTTACTGTATAGTAATTTTTCATATTAGGTACTAAATTTCGAATTTGTCCGTTTATACTCTTACAATCCATAATATTTATTCAGGTAACTCAGTGGAGGAATAATGATACTTATATGGTTTGCTGACACCCAACATGAAGTTTCAAAGCTAGTAGTCTAAGAAATCGATAGGTCTATGGAACTTAGTAGATTTTGCACTATTTCATGTAAAAGGGTGCTTGGATACAAAGTAATTCAAACAAAAATATGGATAATATACGATGGGTTAAGAGAGAATAAGAGAGAAGTTGAGTGGAATGATCAGACGTATATTTCCTAAAAACACTTGAAGAATCGTATTACTATTGCTTTGGGAACTCTAAAATAATAGCAGCGTAGTTGATTCCTTAAAAGATATATTGTTTTATGGGTTTAGTGTGAGGAAGGATCAAATCTCTTCATAAAATAGAGAAATAAAATATGATTGGTGTGCAGAGTACTATAATGACAGCGGACAAAATCGTGTTGACGGCAGTTATAATAGAATGTAAAACGGAAATCAAGTAAAAAGTTAAGAAGAAACAACTTGTGAAATTGCCTATGTGGAAACAACGAATATATTATTAAGTGTTGTATTCTAACGTCAACTCACTCACTAACTGCTTGGATGAGACAAGAAAGATCCACCTTAATGTACTACAATACCAAATTGAGAAGCATATATTCAGCCGAACAGTCACGTAAATTAGAAAAGTATAACACGTCTCTTTGGGCAGTTAAAACATAGTGTACGGCTAGAATTAATCAAAATCGTATAGAAGATTCTACAGAGATTCTTAAGAATTCAAATTACGGATTATTCCATTAAGTAAATCTAGTTGATATTAGTTATTATTCCTTTTATGCGTTGGAGAAGAGCAGAGTGCTATAACTTTAAATTGCAGCTCGAAGTTGGAGGAGTAAATGTCTTTTTTTTCGATAAATGCAAACTTATACTAAAAAAACAGTATGTTTATTTGTTGATTTATCACCTGTTAGATTACTTTTTAATATAAGATTTGTGACCTAAAATATGCTAAATTAAGCTTATATATATAATATATACATAAAATAGTATATATATAATATTATATAATATATACTATATTTATATATAGTAGTAGGAATTCTTATGTATCTATATATATATATACATATAGTATTATGCAAGATTATAATTAATTATAGAAGTAATATGAGTTAAATCTACTACATCAAATTACGTAATAAGATTGGAAATGCATCTTTAAAAGAAATATAGATATCTATATTCTATTTGAGTTTTCAATAGAATTACGTATAATCACAAGCTGAACTTATACGTTTTGAAAAGCAAACGTAGTTTCAATTCCCATTTGAATTGTCATACAAATTTTGAAAATTTATACACTTGAAATAATTTTGTTGCTATGTGTGACGCATCGATAGTTAGATTGAAGTAGAAAAGGTAGTTAGTAGTATTCTACAATAATTGAAAGCTAAATATGCATTGAAGAAATGTTCTTAGTGTTAATAAAAAAAGAACAAAAACGGAAAAAACGATACAAACATGAAAATACGTGTTGGTATTTCAGTGAAAAATAAACACGGTTTCTTTCACATCACTAATGTCCAAGGTTGGATCACTTTAGTGTTTCGAACTGTAACACTCTGAATTGGCGCCATGCCGACAAATACTTATGATTTTCAGAGGGGTAGCTTGGGTACGATTCAGATTAATTAAATATTGTTCGATGGTATTAACAGTATGATGGACTCTAGAATCAGGTTGTTTTTCTTCGATCAAAATCAAGATATTTATTATTATTATTATTGATTATTATTTTCATTATATTATTATTATTATGTATTATATTATTAATTTTATTTATTTATTATTATTGTTATTATCTATAATGGAAGGTAATTAGGTATATTTAGCAGCATGCCATTAAAGGATAAAAGTTATAATTACTAATGCATAACCACTGTTAAACTTCGTATATATGTATAAATATAGGTACGAGTAATATATAATAAAGCATTATATTTATATATTATATAATGTATATATGTATATAGGGTATAGTACCGATTAATATATGATATATATAGTATAATGATATTCATATATAGTAATATATTATAGACTATATCGTTATACTATACATAAGATATTAGTAGATATATATATAAGTCGGTATTACAGATTACGGTTTAAAACCATGGTTTAAAACGCAATAAAAAAAAAATGGTTTATAACCATTAAAAAAAAACAATGCTATAAAATTTGTAAAAAATATAATTTATTAAGTGATTTTGCTTTTGAGCATGTTAGATCATGGTATTCGCGTCAAATATTTCAATGGAGAGTAGTCTGAAGGCCAATAAAAAATTATCTAATTGCGAAGACTTTTAAGTGTTATTAAGTGATGAATAATAATACTATACTCTAAATATTCAAGATAATAATCATACTGCATATATACTGATATAATACCAGAAAGTATCGATATACCTATATATAATATGCGGATATATTAGGCTGATTCTAACTTAGTATAATATGAAGTATAATATACAGCTATATAATCTATATTATATATAATATTTGACTATATATATAACTATATAGTATATATATTATATACTACTATATATATATATATATACTTAATATATAGATATACGTTTATGTGATTAACATGTTTATTAACGGTGAGTCTTTGTTTTCAGTGTCTTGTAGCTCTACATAAATGCTACAGTTGTCCACGAAGTGTTCTACTCAAGCAGACTCATGATGGAGCAGTCACGGAGTCTCCCAAGACTTAGTAGACGGGCTAGGATGCGTTGTGTCGATCTGTCATTATCGAGTACTTGGTCATCCGCCTCGCTCTTCAACGAGGTCTCAAATAGGCGCGTGACGTGTCGCAATTCAACATGAGGATGTCCATAATCTTTGTTGTGGGGTATGCGTATATCTGGACAAATATAAATACAAAGCTTGCTTTGTTTTGCGTTAATAGATACTAGAGTACTAGATTCTTATTATGCTTAGATAGCCAGAACGTAGATATAATTGCAGAATGCTCTATTTTTTCCCCCTTTATTGCGTGTCGTTTAAAGGTGCTAAGAAAGAACTCCGACCTAAGATGTAGAGAATAATAATCAGATTCTCATACCCGCGAGTTTGACCAGTTGATGACGCGACTATGTGAAAAATTATCAGATCATCAAGAGAAATCGGTAACTTAGTAAGCTCCTGTCCAGATTCGTCGAAGGCGTGCTACAAACTTAGGGTAGACATATAGAATACTTGGTATAGCCAATTATGCCAGTAGCTGATCATGCGTGGTAATATGGTCCTGATTAATGTGGGACATCGCGGTGAGTTCAAGCCTAATTCACGCTAAAGCGGGCGGTGATGGCAGTTGACAGAAGCTACGGAGAATCCAACACCGGGTACACAGCCGGCCCGATGTAGTCGTCCAGCCGTGCCTCTTTGGTTCCGTTTATGGGAGAATATGCCTCCAACCTAAGAACGAGTCACACACACCGACGATGAACGGACCCCAGTGACCTTGATTTCACCCTACCGACTACAGCGTCCCCATTCGCCCTCTGCTAGCACCGAAGTCCTTACGACCTTTTTGTCAACGCCAACGCCGCGCCGAAATAAATACGGAGTATCCGTTTTCTGTGGTGCTTCTCCCTGAGTCCTAGTGGGTGGTGTAGAGGTGTACTTTTTAACCAATCACATGCCACAGACGACAGGGGAATTATAGTCTCTCTCACATATAGACTCTACGGAGAGGAGTTGGATGACTGCTGTATGGACATAGTGGTGAGGATGCTATGAGAGGGGTCTAGTGCGAGGTATATAAGATGATAGCGAGTATTAACATCTCGCACTATCTGGACAATGCTGGGGGAGGCCTAGAAGTGAAGTGGCACTCATTCTTCCGCCTAGCGGCCTCGGCTTGTCCAAGTACCATATCAAAACGTAATAGTCACCATGTAATCTGGATGGGTGATACCATCCAGTCCTGTCTGAACGTTTTTAATTCTTCGTTATATTATGTGAGTCCAACATCGTTATACAACTACGTGAAGTTCACATCGAGAAATCCGGCCTCCATGTTTTCTTGCGAGTTGGTAGCGTATCGAACGAGCTCAAGTTCACCCCCTTCTAGCGGCAGTAGTAGGTCTCTGTCACAATTGCCTCTTGTGAACTTCCTATCTGCGTCTTCGTTTATGCGAGAGCGTGTCTCTCTCACGCGGCCGGTGGCGGCACTCTTGCTCGAATACTTGCGTGTTTAATCGAATTTGTGACAGACGATATATCACATTTGCTCTACTGCCTGTATATGGTGCAGACCAGCATAGTGTACTACGTTATTCGCTTACCTTTCCCTACTGAGTGTGTGTGTGTATCGTCTGGCCTCGAGCGTCGCCTACCGTGATCCTGCAGTTCTAAAAGGTGACGTGGTTTTCGCAGTGTGAACCGAATGCGCCCTGAGTTGCATTGCTCTACGATGGACCCTGGCTCACAGCCTCCGACTATGCAGTCAACGCCGTAGTACCCCCACCGCCACATTTCTGTGGAGTAGGGCTCGCGTCACATCTGTATTCTGGCACCCAATAGTGCGCTGATTGCCTAATCAATGACCAGAATTTGGCCGTGTGACGTATCATATACACAATTGTTGGGTGAGCGTGGAGATTTTTCAGCAGATGATATTCTAGTTTTTCATCTTGTTATTTTTTGAACAGGCTTCGATGATTTCACCCTCCCTCGACTCCTGTCGGTGTAAAAATTTTTTCCCCTATCGTCGAAATTGAAATACGCCAAATTAAAATGCAACCTCAAAATTAAAGCTCCAACATTTAACAAGCCTGGCGCAGGCTGCAAAAGGTTATCTCACAACCCAAAAGCCCCCGGAGCAGTGTTAGCATGCTTGGTAGTTTCTCCAACAATACCCACCTTGTTCACCCATCCGATGAGTATGTTGGATATTGTACAGGGATGGATTTATGTATGAACGGCTATAAGCTAATAAACTAATGGCCCAGGAAAGCCCAGGAATTGCTTCGCAAGAATCGCATGAATTGCATTATAATATGATAATATAACTATACGCTAATATATACTATTATATACTAGTCATATATATACTCAATTAGTTCTCGCGAGTGCCTGCAAGGAAAACTAAGTACTATATACTAATATATATACTATTATTTACTACCTAATATAGATATATATATATATTAATATATACTATATGCGAGAGGGAGAGAGAGAGAAAAGCAGAGAGAGAGAGAAGAGAGATGAGAGACGAGAGAGAGAGAGAGAGAGATGGAGAGAGAGATTGTTTGGAGTCCACTACCACTTATTTTATCCCCTAGGAATGCTTATTAATCCCTCGGAATTCCGCACGATACCTCCACATTGTGGGAGGTTAAAGGGAAGATAAAGAATATACTACTATATACTACTATATTATATATAACTATATATTATTATTGATATAATATCTATTATTATTATATATATATATATATATATCTATAATACTATTATATATATATAATTATATATATAATACTATAATTTATAATATATATATATATTATATATAATTATATATAATAGTAAGTATATAATATTATATATACTAAATATTATATATACGTAAAGACATATATAATATATATATATATGACGAAGCTAGCTTTTCGTTCCGATAGAAATCCCAGGCGTCTTTAAGTTAGTGAACAGCGTCACATATCGTCAAGCAAAAAATATATGAACCCCGGACAGTGATCAAGCGATAATATAATACATCAAGAAAATAATAATATTTAGATACATAATATATATAATAATAAAAAGTATAAAGAAACTAGGTAGATCGTTGTTAGTATGACTAGAAAATATTAATAAATCGTAGCAGAGGATGAAGACGTAGAGCTAATCAAAGATAATACAAAATAATTGAATATAATAATCAATATAATAATATAATATATAATACATAATATATAATAATAATATATAATAATAATAATATGATAATAATCATAATATAAATAATAATATAATAATATAATAAATATATAAAATAATAATGAATATAAAATAAATAAAAATAGATAAAAATAATAAAATAATAAAATAATAAAATGAATAAAATATAATAATCATAATAAATAGATAATAAACCCGCCATATAGTTAGTACTACTCAACTAATATAATAACTAATATACATGCTATTAATTAATAATAATATAATAATATATAATACAGTAATAATAATAATAATATAATAATAATAGAATAATGCAATTTTAGATGTAGATCATAATCCAATGAATAATAAATAATCAAAAGTATAATAATTAATCAATATAATAATAATAATAACTAATAATAATAATAATAATAATAATAATCACCAGATAATAATATCATT
Source organism: Trachelipus rathkii (assembly GCA_015478945.1). Classification (NCBI taxonomy): domain Eukaryota; kingdom Metazoa; phylum Arthropoda; class Malacostraca; order Isopoda; family Trachelipodidae; genus Trachelipus; species Trachelipus rathkii. The sequence continues at coordinate 17,227 of JABUQX010048708.1, read as the reverse complement.
TATTACTATAAGAAGAAATAAAGTGAATTAATAACTAATACATGATAATAAATATATAAATACATAATACATAAATGGCCGAAATAATAAAATAATAATAATAATAATAATAATAATGGAAGTATATAATAATAATATAATAATATATATACTAATACTAATATAATATCATCAATATAAAATAATAAAGGAGACCAGCCGGAAAAAACTCTGATGACCAAATGTAAGTCGAAAACCGATTTATCGGTTTTTCGGGCTGTTTTATTTGTAATATGATATAAGATAAAAATCAAAGTAAAATAATTAATTAATGCTACAACTGTTTCATTAAAATATATTTTAATAAAATGTGGCGGACCGTAATGGCGAAAGGATGGTAGTTTCAAAAATAGTGCTCCACATCATTCAACAAATAGATACGAATTTGGAACGTTTTTTTGCATGATTAAGATTTTTCAAACCATATAGATAATAAGTAAAATAAAAATAATATATAATAATAATAATAATATATAATAATAATAATAATAATAATTATATAATAAATAATAATAATTATATAATAATAATAATAATATTAATAAAATAAACATAAAAAATAAATTAATAATAAAAGAAATAAATTATAATAATATATATAATCATAATATAATGAATTAATAATAATAATAATAATAAAACATAATAATAATCAAAAATAATAAATAATAATTAAATTCAATTCAACACAATTTTATTCAATACAAATACAATTTAGTTATAATAACAAATATGACATAAATTTTTATATTATATTGTTAATATTTTACATATTTCAAACATAATCATTATAATAACCCAAATTAATTTCCCTAGTATGTGAATTGGGTCTACTAATTTCAACACAGTATTGCTGTCCTTTGCCAACCGAATACATTATAATATGAGCTTAAAAATATTAAAACATAAAATATATAAATATAATAATAAATTAATGAATAATATTATATAAATAATATATAATAATAATCAATAATAATAATCAATCAATAATAATATCTGCCAATAACTGATGAGCCAACAATAAACAACAGTAATCGAAATAATCAATAATATATAATAAGTAATAATCATTACATAATCAATAATTATACTCTAATAATGAATAAATAAATAATCAATAATCAAATTGATTTTTAATAAAAAAAAAGATCTCTAATCAGTAAAAACAAGCTATATTTTACTAGTAACGTATCATCAAATCGTCATTAAAATATGTATAATAATAATACTAAAATAGAAAATATTTATGATCACATAAATATTAGAGTAAATGATAAAAATAATAAAATACTAATAATAACATAATAACTTAATAATATAATCATAATAACATAATACTAATAATATATTAATAATCAAAATAATAATAATGAATAAAATAACAAAATAATAATAATAATAATTAATATATAATAATGTATAATTACTAATATATAATAATAATATAATAATTAATGTATATTAATAATATATAATAAATATATCTACATCAAAACATTAGACCATTATTACAAGTAATAATTTATTATTGGGGTAATAATAATATAATCAAAATATAAATAATAATAATATAATAATAATTAATGATAAATATAATAATAATAATGATAATAATAATAATAATAATAAATAATATAATCATAATCATATATAATAATAATAATAATAATAATTATAGATAATAATAATAATGAATAATAATAATATAATAATATATATAATAATAATATAATAACTAATATAATCATAATTAGTAATAAACACTACCACATTACGCGCTCAATTACTATTACATACAACAATAATATAATAATAATAATAATACTAATAATAATAATAAATCAATAATCAATAATAATAAAATTATAATAATAATAATTAATATAATAATTAAAATAGCTTACATTAATAATAATAATAATAATAATAATAATAATGAATAATAATAATAATAATAATAAATAATAAAATTAATACATAATAGATAATATAATAATAATAATAATATAATAATAATAATAATAATAAAATTATAATATAATATATAATATAATAATAAATATAATAATAATATAATGAATATATAATAGTATAATATATAAAGTACTAATCATATATAAATAATAATATAAATAATAATAAATAATAATAATAATATAATAATAATAATGATAATACTGAGTAATATTGCACAATAACTGACAACACAACTACCACCCATACACACTACTACAACACTCACTATCATATCTACTAGCTACGTATACTACTACTCACTCACTACTGACTCTTAACTACTACTATAATAATTAATAATATATAATGATAATAGAGAAGAATCAAAATAATAATAATAAGTCATGAAATTGAAAACTGAAAAGAATATTAAATTAATATACATGAATAATAATAATATCAATATAATAATAATAATAATAATATAATAATCTAATGAATATAATAATAATAATGAATATAATGATAATTCATATCATAATTACAACAATATAATTATCAGTCACATTATAATTAACAACCACTACTATACACTTACCTACAATTAAAATAATAATAATAATATATAATAATAAAAATATATATCAATAATAATAAATAATAGTAATAAATAATAATTAATATAATAATAAAATAATCATAATAATAAAATGGCAGCTAGCTAGCTGTTACTTAGGTTTAAGTGTTTGAGTAGTTCTTTATTAATATTTATTTGTATAATACGTTTTTTATTTTTTTGACGATTTGGTAGAGTTTCCGGTTTTGATGTCTTGTGCGCATTGGTTGTCTAAGTTTAGACTGCTTGTAGCTGAACTGTTGGTGGCTTTTTTTAGTTCTAAGTAAGGGTGGTTAGTAAGTATTATTTTCTTAGATTTATGTTTTTTAGGCTTCGCGCCTTGCTTGGTTAAATTGAAAATTGCAAGCAAGAATTCACATGCATTGTTATGGATAATTTTATTGTATTCTTTCAGGAGTGATATATTTAGCGTCTTTAAACTGCAATATTTAGTTTTTGATAATGGTGGTGTGATGCTGTAAAAGTTCTTGTATTGCTAAATGAGGTGAATAATCGCTTCTGGATTACCAATAACAAGGGTGGCTTCCGAGTTTACTTGATGGTACGTATATGATAGAAGACACGTAAAGTAAAGTGGGTGGTAATTAGTGCAAAGTAGTATTTTTCTAAGAATGGAAAGAGGTAATTAACATATACATGTATGTCGACAGTCGCTAGCTAGGTTGTTAATATGAATCTTTAAACGTCAGCTTTTCATCGATTGTTATTGCCCAGTATTTTAGCATTTGTAGCCCAATTCAGTTCTACATTGTTAATTTTAATATTTAAACATCGTTAATTTGTTTGTTGCTAAAATAATGTAAGATGTCTTTAACTTAAGATTCTAAAGAATACTTATTTGCATCTATCATTCATTATTTTGTATGGTGTCTACTCATTTAAAAGAGATAGAGAACTCGGGCATTTTTTGTCATATTATTAATACTGGCCAGGTATGCAAGCAAATGATTTAACTGACGAAAGCGCGTCCCCTCGAGAGTTGCACAGATCATTTTGTATAAAGGGTAAATACGAAATGGTCCAAGATATTGAGCTGGGGTTACGTCCGGTAATGTTTGAAGCGTGGGCTGAATTAAGGTTTCATTTCAGTTTTTACGTATTGAGCTCTCTCCGTTAAGTAGCTTTACGCATTGTAAGTTTGCTCCTCAGAACGCTTTGGTTTCTTTTACTTAGCAGTATGTCAAGATCAATCATGTCAAAAGCTTTCGTGAAATCTAATAAATAAAAGGGAGGAGTCTTTATTTTCTCTAATATTTCTGTTAAGTTTTTTCGGTTAAGCAAATGAGGGCATCAGCAGTTGAGCGTCCTTTTCCAAATCCAAATTGTGAATCACTGAGATGTTGTTTTGATACTAAAATATTACTGTTAACTGATTGAAAATTATTTCTCAAACATATTTTACCTAATCGTATTTTGTGATGCTATTGGTGCTGTAATTTTAGCTAGGGATAAAATCTCTTTTTTAGGTATATGGATACTTTTGCTGTTTGAAAATATTTGGAAACTTCTGTTGCAAGAAATGACTCAATTGAAAAGTGTTTTAAAGGGTGTGCTAATTTCTGCTCGGAGCCGAGTTTGAGATGTGGATTGGTTATAGTATGAACTCACATTTTTTGTTTTTTTAATCCGGCGATTACCATTTTTACTTCAGAGTCTGTGATGAGGGTAAAGGAGAAATGAGACTCGTAGTTTATTAATAATAATAAAAAATAAATAATAGTAGATAATAAATTAATAATAAAAATAAAAAGGATAATCATTGTGTTTATAATAATAATAATAATAATAATATATTAATATATAATAATAATAATAATAGATAACCATAATAATAATATTAATATTATAATAATAATCATATGGTGAATATAATAACAAAAATAAAAATATAATGATAATAATAAATATAATATAATAAATATGATAATAATAATAATAATAAATATAATAATAATAATAATAATAATAATAATAATAATAATAATAATAATAATAATAAAATAAAATTAAATAATAATAATAAAAATAAAAATTAATAATATAATAATATAATATAATATAATAATATCATAATATATATAATATATATACTAATAATAATAATAAAAAATAATACTAGATAAATACAATTTGATCAATAAAATCAAAATTAAATAATATTAGTAATTAAAATATAATCAATAATATTAATATAATATCAAATAATATAAATTAAATAATACATGTATATAATAACATAATAAAAAAAATAATAGTCTTTAATAATATAATAACTAAAATACAAAAATGCACATAATTAATATATAATAATATAATAATAATATAATAATAATAATAATAAAATAATAATTAATAATTTCAAAAGAAAAGAAGCGAAGACCCTCAATAAAATATAGTTAATACTAATCAATGATTTCATGGAAGACATGATTCAAGGCTATTGTTTTGATTTTTTTTTCAAATCCTCTCTCTTCTCTCTTCTCTCACTTCTCTCTCTCTCTTTTATCTCTCTTCTCACTCTCTCTCTCCTCCTTTTCGTCCACTCTTCTCTTCATCTTCTCTCCTCTTTCTCTCTCTCTCTCTCCTCTCTCTCTCAATTAAGTTTTTTTTTTAGCAACGTACGTTGATTAAAAGTTATTTTTTTTATAATCTAATATTTTTTGTATTCACTATTTTTTTTATTAAAACTGCAGTACTTACTTAGTAGTTTAGGTTATTTGCCAAAGAGAAAAAATAAAATCTGATCAATGTCAAAAATATTTCTGATTCCAAAATACCCGTCACAATGTACAATATATTATATTTACTAGGTACTCTAAAGAATTAAATAAATAAATAAATAAATAAATAAACAAATCAAATAAATAAATAAATAAATAGACGATATCCGATTTCAAAATTTTTAACATTGTCCACAGATCATTTTATATATATAGTATAACTTATATATATATATATATATTATATATATATATATCATATATATATATATATATATATATATTATATAATTATAATATATATATTATATAATATTATATATATATTTATATATATAAATTAACTATATATATATATATATTCCGAGAAACATTAAGACGGAATTTAAAAAAAGAAATATATATATATAAAAATATATATATATATATACTATATATATATACTATAGTATATATACGATTAGTCTCCAGACTAAGGATGATTGATAGTGAAGTGCTGTTAGTATGGTAAGGTTAGAGTAGGTAGCGCGACGAATATCACTACATCACACAGAAGGGACGAAGCGAAGACTCAGATAGAGCAGTAGATGGAATAGAGATGTAGAAATATAGATGAAGCGAGAGTTCTAGGAGAAAAATTATTTTTTATTCAATTTTATATATATATAATAACCTATAAGACAAAGAAATGGTAGTGATAGAGATAACTGTTAAGTACAAGGAATAGATAGAGAGTACTCTACGTAAGGGCCTTTGACGGTAATCAGTGGATAATAGATAAATAATTATCTGATAGAAGGATTGAGTATAAAAGAGTGAAAACTCTAAGTAGTTTACTGCGGGTCAGAGAAGATTATCACACGAGGAACTTTCCATATTTGTTTCATAAATATTTGGAGTCCTCAATTTCTTGATAATGAGTTAAATTACATAAAAAATAATTTCGTCTCTTTGAAAATTTCCTGATGTTGTTGTTACAACAAAAAAAAAGCTCTGTTAATGGCAAAGAAAATATTCTATAATGTCTCAAGGGAAAAAAAGTCATGCAAATGAAAAACCTATTAGTATAGCCTAACAATTTGAATTCCGAAATAAAAAAATATATTAAAATGAATATAAGTTTAGTACAATCGGTTTCGTTTACTTTAAAAAAGTTTTAAAATCGACTATTAGGGTAAAAAAAATAAACAACATTGGGCTATCTAAAATAGCATGTATGGATTGTAATACAGTGTATATATAGTGGAAACGAATGATTTTAGTAGAAGGAAATAAATATCAACATTTCCATAGTCTAAGAATAGATGATTTAAATTAAAGTCATAGAAAACAAAAAAAATCATAGGATAAATATCGAAAGTTCTTCTGGAATATCTTCTACTGAAAAAATATGTAAACTCTTGGAGATTACTAAAATCTTTTATTTATAAATAATACAAAATGCATGAACAATTTTAAAGTATTTTTTTTAACTTGGACGCATTAACAAATAATATTTTATTAAAGAATTCATTTTTTAAAAAAGCGCCAATGGCAACACGGAGAGATGCTAAAACATAGTTGCCTGCACGAAAATCTGGAAACCGAGTTTTTGTTTTACTTCTTCCTTCTACTGTTTAGTCTTTATTATTTTATCACTTGAAAAGGGAGTCGAGTTCTGATTCCGAAAGATACCGATTTCATTATTTTTATTCTAATTTTCGAAAGTTTTCTCGTGTATATAATATATATATAATATATATATATATATATATATATATAGTATATATTTCTTATAAATATATATAATAATTATTCATGTATGTTAGTATATATATATAGTATATATATATTATAATTTTTTTAAAAATTTTAATGTTTAATGTTTCTCTCGGGAATTAATTTTTATTACATTATGCTTAGCAAGCAATGAAGGATATACGGCCTGATATATAACAGGTATATATATATATATATATATATATTATATATATATAATCATTATATTTTATATAATATATATTATATAATATAAATATATATATATATATACTATATATATAATTATATTATATATATATCTATTATATTATATATTTATGGGTGTGGTGTAGGTTGTGTAGGTATGTGTGTGGGTGTTTCTGGAATAGGTTTAGAATCGAAGATTGTTTTCATATTATTTTTATTATTTTCGATTTCAATCTTTAGTTCATAGATTTTCCATTTTTATTTGGAAAATATTTCTAAGTTAAAATTATTTTACTCTTTTGTTGAATCAGAAATCAAGATATATAGTTATATTATACTATATTATATTATATATTTTATATATTATTATATATATTAATAATATATTATATGTATAATATATATATATATATTAATATAATAATATACTATATTATAAGTCTTATAATAATTACACACATAAATGGACCAAGCTAAAGTGGTTCAAGACCCCCTCTATTATTCAACATTAATTGAAGCATTGTCTGCGGACATTCTAAGACGAGTTAAGTATTTTCTACAGCGGCCAATATTGTTTTAATTGGTCATATATAATTTTTTTTTTTACGGTTCACCACACTCAGGGCGGGCACTTTCAATTGGTCAATAGTATATATGATATATATATTCTTATATTTATATATTTATATATATTAGTATATATATATATATATATAATTACTAAGTATATATATATTATATACTATATATATACTAGCTATATATTATATAATCCCGTGTGTTGTGGGTGGGAAATAATCAACCGAACGTTCTGGCGTATTTGTAAGGGGCGACTAAATGGACAGTGATAGCTTAATTTTGGTCCCGCTACCACTTATTTGTACCCTAGAAATGTTCATGCATGCTTCTTATTTCCTGTGCATGTTTGAACACCCTACTCTCAGTTATGGGGAAAGCAAGGAACAGATGATGATGATGATATTTTTAAAAATAAAAAAGGCAACTCATCAGAAGTAAAAGGTCCAAGTAGAGAAAAGCTAGGAATATGTAAGGAGACGGTTACCTCAAGCTCATCAATATCAAATTGGTATGTGACGAAATTTAAGAGCAGAGTCAGTTACAAACTTGGCATCATAAAGTGATGCAACCACTCAAGGGATGAATAGAGATTAAACAGAATTTATTACTGGTAGATATATTGATAAGATGAAAATCTATGAATCTATCCCTTTAAGATGAGCTGTTTAGATGTATTTTCATGTATGCTAGGCGTGCTTTATGATGCAATGAGCGACCTATTTGTATTTGACTCGCATGTGCTACGAGTCTTCTTTGACTCGCATGTGCTACGAGTCCTCTATGTAGTAATGAACGTCAACATTGTATTACTCCACCACTTCAAGATGGTGTGCTGACACCTCATAGATGCAACACCTGGTGAAAGACTCAATGTATAGAGCAAGCAATGAGTTTATTAGCTTGTTTAGTCTTTTTCTCAGAAAATAAAGAAAATATGAAGCACTTAGATTAAGATTCAGTTTGAACATTAAAATTTTGAACAAAAGACCAAAAATAAACACTTTTTAAAATTTATAACCACGATTCATACACGAATTCTCAATTATTTAATATAAAATAATTCATATTTTGAAACATGAAATTTCTATCGATTAAAAATTTAAAAAAAAAAAAAGGAAATTTGAAGGTAAAAACGTTACTTTTAGTCTAAATAAAATATTTTAGGAGTTGTTTTCTTCAAATTAAAATTTTTAAATTTTTCAACTTAAATACAACAACATGAGAATCGATGTTAAAAAAAAAAAAAAAAAAAAACATCATAATTTACAAGAATATATATAATATATACTATATATATTATATATATACTATATATATATATATTATATATATATATATATATATATATATATATATATATATATATATATATATAATATATATATTCATATATATATATATATATTAATATAATTATATATATATATATATATTAAATAAATTATTATACAGAAAACTAAAAATATATAATATAATTTATAATGACTCTTTTTCAGGGCTTCCTTTTTATCCGAATGTGAAGAACTTAATCCCTAGTTTGTTTTGAAAAGAGAGGATAATAAAAATCGAGCATTTTCGTCCCACTCGCTCCCATTCAATTATTTATCTACATGCATGATTAAAAAAAAAAAAAAAATCTATCGTAAAGTTCCAAATTAACATAGTCATAGATAAATTATTCAATGAAATTGAATACTTTCAAAAATAAATATTTACATTAGTAATTGAAAACAGAATCGGCGTTGCAAATAGAATCGGGGAAAAATAATTTTCCACCTCACTAAATCATATATATATATATATATATATAATATATATATATATAATATATATTATATATATATATATATATATATACTATATATATATATATATATATAAATATATTAACTATATATTATATATATATATATATGATATTTTATTTACTTGGCAGCAAGCATATCCTCTTATTTTCACCATTCAGCAACGGCAGCTGCAAAGAGGGTTTAAACCTTACAGATGCACGCGAATGTCAAAGCAGCATTAAATTAATTCCAAGGACGTTTCACACGCTGGAACAGACTTGATGATATCGCTAAAAGATTGTTTGAACAAAAAGTTTCCCCTATCCCATATACGCTGCTGAATGCAATAAGAAAATGTTGACTGATTTTCAGTGGCAAAAAGTTATTCCATTTACTTGAGCCATTTGACAACATCACTATAAAAACAAGCCACTTAAACACGTGAGTAACAGTCGCCGCAAATGATCCCTTCCATTTTGCAATAAATTCTATTTTGTAAATAGGCAACATTAAAAGCAAAAAGCTTCCAGTGAATATAATTACACTCGTTGAAGTGCTTAAGAAATCAGTAGAAAAAAGACTTTCTAAAGTTTCTATGTGATAAATCTTGTGTGTAGTACTTCTTAGATATGCGATTTAAGCTAATTTTTCAGCTAATTTTTCAGCATGAATCAGTAAAAAATATGGGTCGTTGAGCGGCACTGGAAAAGAAATGCATGAAAATTAAGCTCCTGACTCTTCTGCTGGCGATGATTCACGTAGTGGGCGAAAGTGAAGCTGAGGGCGTTCCATTTTCACTTTAATGGATTGTGTTTTACAGAAATTGTGGCATCAAAATCGTCATACAGAAAAGAAAGTGAGAGTGAAAAAAGAAAGTCCCATTTTTCTGACGATGTGATTATTGTACATAAAAGTAAAAGGCTACATACGGAATTACATCAAGAAATAAACAAATATATAAGTTTACCCACTTTGACCGTGAGGACAATGATATTCCCTTCAATTGGTGCAAAAACACTGGAAATAGTTTTATGAAATTGAAAAAACTAGCAATAAAATATCTTTCAGCTCCACCGTCATCAGTCGAAAGTGAAGGAATATTTAGAACAGGAGAAATATTTATGAAGCCACAAGAAATAGGTTATCCCCTGAAAATGGAGAACTGCTAATGTTCTGTCATTTTAACCTTAGAGCTTATTCAAATGAAGGTTTAGTTTTATTATCTTTAACTACGAAACTTTTTCCAAATTTTCTTTAATTATTTTTAATATGTGAATGCGTTTATCTATAGCGCTAGGGCAAATAGTTATTTACGTTTTTGCTTTTATTACTTTGTACTATAACACTCGGTAAACATTGAAATTTCTTGGACGGGGTTTCGCAATTGACTATTGATGTGCTGATTCCAACAAATGCTAATCGGTTTTTGCATATCACATCGCATTTGCGAGATATTGTGTGTAACACAGATTTGTAAAAATTTTATGATTTTTACCTTTTCAAGAGGGTCTATCACAATTTAATATGATATAATATATAATATAATATATATATATATATATATATATATATATATATCATTATATATATATATATATATTATATATATTATATATATATATATAAAATATATATATATATATATATATATATATATATATATATATATATGAAGGGAGAGAAACAAATCGCAATGCTATGATACATGTCTTTGGTAGATATATGTTAAACATATAATACAACTATGAATAAAGAGTAATATGGGACAACAATGAATGTAATTGAAGGAATGGGTTTAGTTAATGTAAACATACCTACGATGGTAGTAACTTCTCTTCGTAGACAATTCTACACTGCATAAGCGTTTGGAATATTCCTCATCAAGCTCCAACAATAGTTGGCCATCATATTGATATCCCACCTGTCCTGGTAAGTCCTTCCTTGAACTTTAGATCTTGATGGAAGCGTTCACCCTGCCTCATCACTAACATCGCCTTGGTTATATCCGGAAATTCTCTTAGGTGAAATGTAAGTAGTAGCCAACTTTAATACTCATACTCTACATCCATGAGAATGAAAACTGTTTAGCAGTTCCTGTACAATGTTAGTGCTTCTCGGCTTTCCTGTTTCCCAGAAAATTCTGTGCTACATCAAAAAGCATCCCACGCTCTTGCCTCTAACACAGTCCTTGTTGTAGCAAAGGCACATCACGGAGGAGTGACCGTATTTGTGGGCCATCAAATATCCAGCTTTTTTCTTCTCGTCACTCAGACCAGGCAACGGTTGAGCATATATAGCGAAGCATTCACCATCATGGTCCAGGGCCTTCACAATTGTTTCATCAAACCAAGTTTATGTGTAGTGGACGGTAAGATGATGTTTTCTCTCTGCACAAGTGGTTCACATACGATGTTCCTGTCACCTGACGTCAAGGTTTCCCTCGGTGGCCCTTCTCTTTTGGTCCAGTGATCCCTTTGCCGCCCCGCTGTCCCAATAGCACAGGAAGCAGGGAATATTTGTGAACCTGCTTGCTGACCGCAGCAAAATGCTGTACCATTTTTGACGGTCATGGCATTATTTCCATCCATGTACCTGATTTGTAGCCTCTCCAAAACTGTCTTGATTTTTTGCACTACTCCTCTCTCTCCCCGTTTACCCGTTTTACCCTACTGCCGAACCGAACGCATACATTTTGCCTTGCTGTAACAACACACACTGGAATTTAAAAACTTGCTCTGCGTGAGTGTCAAATAAACAGTCGCCACTCCGCCTGCATCCGTTATGCTGGGAGTCCCACGAGCGAGTAGCAGGCCTCAACTCATGCATACAACACAGTTTACCATCCTGACTGGAAGAGCCTCCGCAGCTCTTCTTCTCTGTTACGATAAAAATGTTACCTCTTATGCCATGGTTCCAGTAGTCATTTTTCCATGCACTTCGAAGCCAACAGCTCAGGACAACTTCGCCAAATACAACTCTCATACAAGATCGTTCAGTTCACCCTGGGTGAGCAATCATGTACCAAACCACATCCCCGACTTCTGTATTTCCAGTAGATGAATGTAATAACCACTCATAACCACAAGTCGTACTAAACGCAGTCTATATACATGTTAGAACGTATAAAGTTACCACCATGCTTCGCACGAATACCTCACGCAGTAAACTTGCCTACTACGTAGATATATGAGGAACGTAACACGCTCCATATATACAGTCCTACGTAGTCGACACAGAACTTTTTATCATTCCTAGGGTAATCATGTCTAAAAAATAGAAGGAATCCATTGGGATTGCACGGAATAAACGGATGTGAACAGCCAATCCGAGAACTATATATGGAATCAGCAGCCTTATACCGAATTACTAATATATATTCACATACAAAAAAGTCACATCCATAGAAAAAAATTTCACCATTTTTTTTTTGTTGCACAGTGAGTGTTTCCATTAATCTATTCCCTAAATGGATGACCGAACTTTAAAATAACTATTCGGCCGAATGCGTATAAACGTGGAGCTTTATATCGGCCAGAATTATTCAGTATTCGAAGAACCAATAATTAACTATTTAGCCCGAAATTCTGATATCAAGCTTTTTCATCTATTCTAGGCATATATCCCTCTTAAATATATAATATATACTATATATATATATATATATATTATACTATATAATACTATTATATATATATTATATATATAGATATATATATATATATAATATTATATATAATATATATATATATATATATCACTATTATAACATATATTACTTAATATTAAATATATATATATAATATCATATTTTATATACATATAATAATATATATATATATTTAATATATATATATTAATATATATTAATATATAACTATATATATATATATTATATATATATATATAATAATAGTATATAATATATTATATATATTATATACTATTTATATAATATAGTATATATATTAATATAATATAATATATATATAGTATATATATATATATTATATATATATATATATAATATATAATATATATTATATATATATATATATATATATAATATATTATATTTAATTAATACTATCGATATATATATATATTAATAAATATATATGTATATATATATATATATATATAATATATAATATATATATATATAATATATAATTATATATATAATATATATATCAATATTAATATATATATTATATATATAGTAACTAATATTAATTATACATATTAATTATCATTTTAATATATATTAATAATAAATATAATTATATATTATATAAAATACTTAATATATTAGATTAATTATATACTATAATATATATAATATGTGATGTTGATGTGCATGTTGTGTGTGCTTGAGAGTGATCAGTGCGGCGGGTGACTGGGATGAGGTAGATGTAAGTTTAATGATATGCGTGAGTGGTAGTATATATTTGTTGCATATGTATCACTATACACGTACGTACTTAGTGTATTGAGTGCTCTGCGTTAATATGCTTATTTATAGTAACAATGTAGTGTGATGTGCTGCATAAGCTGCAAATGCGAAAAGCGAAATCTAAATTCTTAATGATGTAAATTTTTTCAACTCACGCTCGATTACTCTTTTTATAAATTTTTTAAAATATTGAAAAATAAAATCAAATCTTTGAATTTGAAATTTTCTAAGTATTCCCCATAATATAAGTATTACATTCATACTCATAACTAACAATTATATTATTTAATCTATATTATTTATTATTATATATATTATATTCTATATTATATTATATAATATATATATAATTATATTAATTATAGTATAATAATAATTAGTATATATATATATATATTTATATATATACATACATTAATTATTTATTTAATTATATAATTATAATATATAATAAGTAACTAATAAAATATAAATATAATATAATTATAATATAAATATGAATAATAAATAGATATATTATAACAAAAAATAATAATAATAAATTTATATTAAAATAAATAATCATTTATTAAATATTATAAGCATAAATGTAATAAAATAATAATTAATAATAAAATAATAATATAATAATAATAATAATAAAATAATCAATAATAAATAATAAATTATAAATAATAATAATAATAATTAATAATACATAATAATATTTAATTATTAACATTATTATATTATCATTAATTATTATTATTACTTATTATATTACCATTAATTATTATTATATTATTATTATTTATATTATATTATTATCATACTCTTCGCATGAGCTAACTAATATACGATCTCTAGCAACACTGATTTTATTTTATAATTTATTGGTCAAACAAAAAATTCCACTTTCAATTATTTCCTCTTCACCAAACAATATGATATAAAGCCACACCTATTTTGGTCGAGCAATAATACAACGAATATGACATTAGATTATTGGTATTTATATTAATTTCTACGTGAGTTTTTAACGAATTATATATAATTTCACAAATAGAAATATAAAAAAAATTAATAATATACATTATAATAAGTTCCTATTTTTTAAATAAATATAAAATACTAACTAAGAGGTGTTACAAAATTTTGATTTTTCATAGTGACGTTATGCTAATGAAATAATTCCGATGATAATCAATTAATTTATTGCTTTAAGAAGAATCCTAACAATGTAGTATTTTATCGATATAACAGTAATACTATATAACATAAAGGTACTATTAATATCATCAACGCTATAAATGAGTGATATTTAGCTCTATTTGAGGCTAGATCGTTTAGTACTTCTCTTTTACTTTACGTACTATAAGCATCTACTAAGTCCATTTATCCTATACAGTAATATAATCAGTTCTCAATACATGACATAGTAAATAGCGTAAATCCATTAACATTTACCCTAGCATACACTTGGAGATATTTTTCAAGGTGAGAATACACTCATGGATAATCGCTCTCCCCTGTTCCGTCACATGATCGATATATATACAGACTAAAATCACTAAACGTATGTATGTAAGGGGACAGAAGTCCAGGTTGCAGGAAATGGTTAGGAAATTATAGTAATAATCTGTGCATTCATTTGGATATACTACTTAATCCGATTGTGAACATGATCTAGTGAGATGTCAGCTTATTCATCTAATTCTGATTTAGCTTGTTTGCAATTGGAGATGTTGAGTTGCTGTAAGGGGATATACTACATTGTTTAAAAGAATGCTAATAATGTTTCTACCCCGTTACTCACAGCCTGGTATTCATACACCTCTTATATATAAAAGCTCTCAGATGAGTCCAAGCTATTATTAGCGTTATATATTAATATGAGTGTGGGCATTAAATAATTTTTGCTTCTCTATATACTACGACTGAGTAATCAGGTATACCTGTAATTAAGAAATCCTTCTAAGTTTTCGGGCTTTAGTATTTTCCCTTGGGCGTACAGACCTCTAAGTCTTCCTTTAGTAAGAAAGAACACCTGTTCCCTGAATCCTGCTGTCCATCATGACACCAGTATGAATAAACTAAGCCAGTTAACTTGTAGTTATATATATATATTATCCCAACTCCATGTAAAAAACAGTATTGTGAGCTAATTTGACCTTTACCAATAGTCTCTCACTATAAGGATCTGCCCACTGTAATAATATGGGCACGCGTGCACTTATAATTGCTATTCTAGAAGGTAATTTCATTATTATCAATAAATGTCTATCATTTACATTGTGGACAAGCATTGGCCTATAGAACTGAAGGACTAGTATTATATAACAAATCATGTAATATGTTGGGGTATATAACTATATATATATTATATGCGGGAAGGAAAAGTCTAAAGGTACCCTTATGAATGTAACTAATATTGAACATTGCTGAGTTGTGAAGTTACTACTGACTATTTAAATATTACCATATAACCAGTCATCTATAATATCAACGCGCTCTGATATAAATGTGAATACTGATCTTAGATTAACACCTTAGTTTATAGAATAGATTTCTTCATAAGTCACATGAAATAAGTGAACGCGTTTCATGAACTTTAACAACATGTAAGTAAATAATGTACATTACGTAATTTATCTTAATCTATTTTGAAGTTAGAGTAATTATAGCTATATGCAGTACATTATAAAGAATTCAATGGATTGTGTCGGAGTGATAACGAGTCTGGTGCGCGATACTTCCCTCAGGAAGAAGTTAATGCATATAGGGGTAATATATCCATGAGCACTGTTTTTACTTATCAGCTTCCCATCAAATCGCTGAGCGTCCTCATTCTGGGATTTCAACGTACACCACACTGGTATAAATAAGGTCGTTGTAGGCTATTACCTCTCACACTTTTGAAATGTTTGGTGGGGAAATGGCCACAAAACATTCGAGTATTTACTCAACAGATACTGAACAGTTAAACTTAAGGAAACCACACATAATTTACCATAGATCGTCCATATACCAATCTTGAATAACGCCTTGACTTTATGTTTCTAACCTAATCATACTCCTTCTCGCTATAAATACACCATTTCTCCTCCTATTGGCAACTCTGACCACA
>JABUQX010048707.1:35000-49935 GCA_015478945.1 Trachelipus rathkii | reverse complement strand
AACTCATAACCATCAACACCACTAACAAGTTTACAGAATACCTACAGAGCAACATCTCACGCATGGATAATAAGAAAATCTGGCAGGTAATCAAAAAACTAAACAACTTGCAAAACAACCACCTCCCTCACACGAATCCCCATCCTTGCCCGACAACTCCCTCTTTTCCTTAAAACAACAAGCAGATACAGCCTCGCAAAACACTATGTTAATATCTCCTGTAAACCAACTCACCCAATAATAGGTTAATAAAAAAAACAACTCAAAAAACTTCCCCCAGATCATAACCTCCTCCTCCTCCTTTCACAACCCAAACATGATATCAGAGACAATTCAAAACCCTAAAAATTCACCAGCAACAGGACCAGACATTCAATCTCAAACTTCCACCTGAAACACCTAGGAAGAAAAACAATTCTCCTCATCACAGAAATCTCTTTAACAAACTTGGAAACCCCTCACTATATACCCCAATCTGAAACAAGCATTCATTCTCCCAAAACTTAAACCCAAAAAGACCCCAATTCCCCATCCTCCCATCGCCCAATCTCTCTCTCCTCTCCACCATCAAAGTAAACCGTTGAAACTATTAAACAAAATATCCCCACAAATCACCCTCCCAGAATTACCTGAAGTTATAAAGCAATCATTCAATGAACAACAACAGCATTCACTTCACACAACTTATAAAGAATAATGGGCTTCAACCAATCCTCATCACACAGATCCATACTCACAGCCATCGACATTAACAAAGCCTTTGACACTCGTCCCCACATACATCCTTATACAAAAATCCTTCACTCCCTGAAAACAGATCGATAAAAGTGGTTTCCTTAAACTTCACCAAATCAGATATGCCAAAGTCCTCCATAAAAACACCCTCTCACACTCCATCAAACTGCAAAACGGCGTACCACAGGGTGCCATTCTCTCCCCATTCCTCTTCAATCTCTTTACAGCAGATCTGCCCACCCTACCAACCAATCCACCAAACTACTACTTACGCAGAATCATTAATTTGGGCCCTTATTTCTAACATCCACTTAGAAAATACAGCCACCCAACACACCCAAGAATATTTCTACAATTATTAGAAATCTCCAGGTGGTTAATCACTACTAGAATGACAGCTTCCCCTTAAATCCTCCATCACCCCCTCCTAACCACTGACCACCACCATTCACTCCATCCAATAGTTTACCTGAAAAGCAACCCCCTCCCCCTTAAATAAACCCAAAAATATGACTCACTTACGACACAATATATGACTTTCTCCCCCACCATCGACCAAATTACTTCTCTTCAACCCAGCGGAAATTAAACACCCTCCGAACCTCTCCCAACACAATTTCAGCGACAGAAAAACACACCCTTACCACAACCTACAAACAACTCCCTCAGAACAAATATAAACTATGCCTCCCGCGCATGGTTCCCAGCACTATCACAATCAACTTCTATACAAATTAAAAGTTACACAAACACTGCCTCTAGAATAATCCACTTTTGATGCCCTAAAACAACCCTCACATCCAGCATTTACACGACGAGACACATATTCTTCCCATCCCTTCCTGACGGAAGATGGTAGGCACAATTTTTTCCCAGAAAACACTGAACTCCAGAACCATCCATGCCACCAATACTGAACCCCCTGACATATAGACTAAAAATCCCCCTCCCTCACCAGCTAAACTGTATAATGACATCTACAACAACATACCTCCCCCACCCCCACAGGTCTTGGCTCACCCACATCCATACACAATTAACTCAACACATATCTAAGCAAACTGCCCCAATAACAGCTCCACAACACCGCCATCCCCAAACATCTCCCTACAGAAGAATCACTGTCCAGAAGAGACCAAATTAACCTTCACCTGGAGCAGACTCAGGTCACCACCTCCAAATCTTTGCAATATAAACTGATCTCAAACTTGACAATGTAGTTTCCCCCATCTGCACAAGATGTCGTATATCCCAGGACACAATTGAGCACTTCCTTCTGGAGTGCCCTGCTCTCCTCGACGCCCCTGTACCACCTTCGCTTCTCAACTTCCCTTCTCGACCCAGGAATTCACAACAAACTGACAACTCGGTACCACCCCCCTCCAAATCTTCAGTCAGGGGCAGAAATGTATGTATGTATGATATATATATATATATATATATATATATATATATGTATATATATATATATATATATATATATATATATATATATATATATATATATATATATATATATATATATATATATATATATATATATATTTATAATAGCTGGAGTATATCCTTTTTTTAGCCTTAATTTGTTATTAGTTAAGATGCCGTAGATTTTAAAAACTATGTTTGTTCTTTTTAAAATTTTAGAATATATTTGGTATATAAGAACAAATTTTTGGCTAAAGTAATGTCTTCTCTCTGTCTTCACTGAAGATATCCTGTGATTTCCTAATTCCTTTATTAACTGATATTTACCATATAATTATTCTTTATTGATGCATGCATGCCGTCACATATTTAAATACTATTTTTATACTTATTACTTGGCTAAAGATGCCTTAAAACCTAATTAAAATAAAATCTGCTAAGACATACCTATAACTTTTTCTTTGAAGAAACCAAAACGACATTTATACAATCAATATATTCTCTTTATTCTTTAAATAAATAAATATATAATTAATTGTTGCAAAGGTTTTATACCAAAGTAAAATATAGATTACTAATATAAATTTATTTAAGTATAGCTAACGGATTTTAAAATTTAAAATTCTTATGAATTAAAGTACTACGTTTATACTGGTATATAAATAGTTTCTCGAAAATACCATTGAAAGTTAATCCATTTTTCTTTTATGGAAACGTTCTGGATTCTTTAAAAATATATACCAAAGTGTTCATTGTAATAATAATATAGTATTTAATGTAATCCTTGATTATTGTCTTTATATTATAGTAATTCAAAAATTATATAGCTACTTGAAAAAGTAACCAAATAAAGTTTTAATTCCTTTTATAACACCATCTAAAGTTTTTCAAATATTGCTTTTTAGCAGTGCATATAATTTACTCATGAAAAAGAAACTTTCAAATTCTCCCTTCTTTTTGACATGAGGTGCAAAGTTTCTTTTAAAAAATTAAAAATTTAAAATTAAAACTACTGTCATTGAGAATGAAAATTTAGCATTTTCTGAATGAAATAATGATACAAATTTTAACAATAAATAATGACATATTTATTCCCTAATGTTTTATACTGGAATCTCAGATTTCTCCTTAATGACTAACTCAAGGTCAGAAACAATCAATGTAAATTCCTTCCCCAATGATATCAGTTTTGGAAACGGGGCTCACTCTATAATTATATTAAAAAATTTCTTTCATTTATCTTTTTAAACAGAAAAAAGTTTACCTCTTTTAAAATGAATATGCGATTGTTTTTCCATTTCTGGTTTATGAGTTTTTAATGTGGAATCAATGTTTTGCAAATATTCACCTGAAATAAAAATGCTTTTGTTAGTACAGTTAATACTTAAAACGTTTAACTTGAATCTGACACAAAAGCATAATAAAAAACAAAGACTTATATAGTGAAATAAAATGATTGGCTTCGCGCTACTCTAGCGTAAAATCGAGAACACCCTCTACTTGAAAAGGGCTTTTCACATGAGTGGTAGTGTCATTCTGTAAAAAAAATGATAATTGTAGAAGCAGTTTCTTAATAGAATACCTGTTTCATTTTATTTTTTTATTTTTTTTTGTTAAGGGCCTGCTCCAATTTGGGCTTATGCAGACCATATTTTATCCCCTACTTTAAAATGGACATAAATCGCCCTTACTCAGTCGACTTTTGACAACAAAAACATAAAACGACGTTTTAGGATATTTTTCTTTATCTATAGTCATTACTTTTGTATTTAGTTTTTTTAAAACTCTATTCTTTAAATATAGATCCAAAACAAAACATTTTTTTCGCCAAACTTAAACTATACATAGATGGGTCCTAATATTAGCTACAAAATACAGGATAATAGTTTTTATTTTTGACCCCAGATTATCTCAGGAATGGTAAAATAAACTGGTAAAGATACTTTTTTTGTTTTGAAAATTAAAAAATTGAGAGAATTTTTTGAGAGTACAATGAAATTTTTAAATTTATATAGTCGGGGGGAGATACACTTTTTATTTAGATAATTTTTATTTGCTCCTGGAACACCTCTCCCCAAAAAAAAAAAAAATAAAAATAAATAAATAAATTTGAAGTTTTAAATTTTTTTTTATAAAAAAAAAAAATATTATCTATATAAAAAGATATATTTAATTTTTATACTTTTGGAAAAGGTGAGATATTGGAGATATTTCTTTTCTTCTCTGGTGAACATCAAATCCCTCTAGGGCATATTGTCGGATGATACATCTTTTTTTTTTTCCATGGACAAATAAACAATCTAAATAAAACAAATTAGCATCTCCCTAACTACTACATAAGGCATGAAAAATTTTCATCTTCATCACACATTACCCTAAAACAAAATTTATCTTAATTATTAAAAAAAAAGTTAAAAATAGAAAATGGAGTATTGCTGAGATATAGAGTCAAAAATCAAAACTCTTAATCTGTTCATTTTGTGGGTAATGGACCAATCTTGTATTTTTCAAGTTTGAATTCATTTCGAAAATTTTTTGAATCGGATATTTCAAAAAATATAGTTTTTTAAATGCCGATGAAAATAAAAAGTAAAATGACTAAAGACACAGAAAACACTCGAAAACAACGTTTTAAAGTGTAGCCTGACTTTTATGTCCATTTTGAGGTAGGAGCTAAATTTCTTTAAGCGCAATTAGACCCCTGTCCTTAAAAGAGCAAGTTATTTATGCTTATAGACTTTTAACCTGGATAAGCATAGTTTACAGAAAAAGTTATACACTTAAATGTGGGTTCCAGCAGAACCATTATTCTTGAACTCCAACACTCCTTTAAAATTAATTATGAATCTTGCAAAGGTGAAGTGCTAAAGAGTGTCGCAAAGGCCAGGTCCCACAGACGTGAAGACATTCCAAAGGTAACAAATTAGCAAACGGAGGAAATAAAAATTGTGCAGTGTTCATATTAAAACGCAGAGAAAGCAAAATATATTTCCAGATTATTACAAGATCAATAGAATATATTATATATATATATATAGATATATATATATATATATATATATATATATATTATAGTTATTATTATTATATGTATATATGTATATATAAGTTAAATATATATATATATATATATATATATATATAATAGTATATATATATGTATATATATATATATATATATATATATATATATATATTATATGTTACATATATATATATATATATATATATATATATATATATATATATATATATATATATATATATATATATAATAGTATATATATATTTATATATATAAATATATTGTTAGAGAGAAAGAAAGAGAGCAATTGTATATGAGATATATATATATATATATATATATATATATATATATAAATGTATATCTGTATATATAAGGTTATAGTTATAAAAATATATATATATATATATATATATATATATATATATGTAGTATGGTATAAAGTATATATAGTATATATATTATATATATATATTAAGTTGTATATATATATATATTATAGATTATATATATATATTATATATATATATATATATATATATATATATATATATATAGTATATATATATATATATATATTTATATATATATATATATATATATATATATATATATATATATATATACTGTATATATATATATAAATATATATATATATATATATATATATATATATATATATAGAGGTATAGAATAGCAGTTATATATATATATATATATATATATATATATATATATATATATATATATATATATATATATATATATATATATATATATATATATATATATATGTATACAAATATACGTAAACATATAAGCTAATACATGTATATAAATATATATATATATATATATATATATATAGATATATATATATATAAGTATAAAGATGTATGTGCTTAGATGCGTGTGTTATGTGTTCTGTACACTAATATTTATGTAGATGTAAGTTTATGCATACAAATCAATCTTAATATGTTACAATAACATAAATAGCTCCTCTAAGAAATTTTAATAACTAAATCTTACATTGCTTCTTGCTTCGATTTTTGCAAAGTAAATTAATGTCTTTATCAAAACGAAATATCCGGTCTGTTTAATAAAAAGAAGTATTTTAAAAAAAAAAAATATATATATATATATATATATAGGGTAGGCCTTCAAGGAACGTATTAGGACTCATAAGGATTTTAACGGGAACAATCAAAAAATAAATTTAAAAACTGATTCAAAAGATGTATAACGAATAGATTGTTAAGAAGTCCAGTAAAATTCAGTAAGAAGAAAGAAGTGAGATGCGGCGATTTCTAATTGATGCAACGGAGAGATAGGAAAATGGCTGTGAAAGGAAATTTTCAGAATGAAAAGAATTGCCATGATAATAAGGAAGGTTACATTATGGAAACTTCCAGTGGTACCATTTTGTAGAACATAAAATTAAATAAAATGATTGAGCTAAACAGATTGTAGAAGCTAATTCTTAATATAGATACCTAATTTTTTTTTATTAAAATGGTAAATCACCTACATTTATTGGTCTTCCATCAGGAATAATTCGACTTTCGCTAAAAATGGTAGGAATCAAGCACTAGAGGTCTCAACAGAATCAAGTTTCAGGAAAGACTGCAGTATCCAAAAAAGGAAAACACGTTTAAAGTTGGAGTATGCAACTCACAAAGGTGACTTTCCTAAAAAGCGCCATACATTCATTATTAATGAAAACATATGCTTAGCAAAGTGAGGCAGAGTATTATATTCAGATGTTGTGAAACAAACAATAAATTTCTTCACATCTTTGAAATTGCTCGTTTCAGACCATCATGGCCCTTTAGAGTTTGCAATAATACTTTCAAAACAGCTGGAAAGGGAAACAAGCAGCAGTGGCCCTGGAAAACTCTAAGTTGAAGACTCCAGGCAAAAGTTTTGGGTAAGTGAAGGTACTGTAAGGACAAATTCAACTACTCTCCCAAAACAACAGACATATTACAGTCTTAAAAATAATCGGATCTCAAATGAGGAGTAACAGCATATCAGCAAGTGATTGAACCAAGCAAAGGCCTGCCTACCGGCCACCAGTAGAAACACCGTGAGTTAGAGATATGTTTGACAAAGTGTCTTATTGTATTTAAAAAATAATCGAAATTGTTTATAAAAATAAGAGATAAACAAACATAAAATCAATTGTTGGTAGGCAAGAAACCAAACTATAAATAACAATAATGGCAACAAACGACATTCTTCGATCCAAAAAGATACAAAATGAAGCACAATTTTGCAATATCAATGTATGAGGTAGCTTGAAGGAAGCAAGTAAAATGCAGTTAGATGTATGTGTGTGCTTCTTGTGTTTGTTTATGTATGTATGCCCTGTGTATGTGTGTTCTTGTATTCAAATTTATATTGAGTTTAGTTAGTAAAGGAGTGATGTATTTCTATTAAAAGTGTAGAGATTGTGTTCTTTATACTCACATTACTAATATATATTATATATATGAGTATATATATATATATATATATATATATATATATAGCAGTATATATAGCATATATATATATAAGTATATATATATATATATATGGGATATATATATATATATATATATTTAGTGAAAAAGATTTGTTTTCTCTGAGAAACTCCTAGACGTAAGACAAAAAATGAGTAGATATGAAGAATTTAAACATTTAATAATTTTAAATATTCATTTCGGGACGTTTAGAAAAATGGAATTTAAGGAAACTACCTTCCTCTCGCGAACCTAACCTTATATGGTCTAATTCATTCCGCACCTTACAGGTTAAATTTCTCTATGACCTTATCTCTAGATGAATATGTAACATATGCACCGTAACATTAACTCTGAAACTGACTTAAGTTACCATGGCTGTACTCATTACGTCATCTTGCCTTCAAATTTCTGGCGTTGACCCGCAGTATCTTTTTATCTTATCCGCCATGGTCTGATCCGGCTGATTGAGGTTGCTAATAGTCTTCCCCGTAATCCTACTACATATAATTGCTGATATTCAACCAAAAATGAGCTAACCCGCATCCCACTAAAGAGCCTTCAAACCGTCTCTGAATGTACTCGAAGTTTAATCGATTACGTTTCATCCTCGCGAAGGAACACCTGATGAGTTGTTCTCAAGTTCGAAACCCATTGAAAATTGCTGTAACTTGTCTTAATCCCCACTTTGCTAGCAAATATTCCCCTGAACCTCCTTTATTTAGGGTCATTTATGCAACTTGTGTCATAATGATCCTATAAATTCTCCTTCATCTTAAGATGCCATCAGGTTCCATACACTAGCAGGCAAGCTGTTGCTCCCAAGCGCCTGGCTGTCGTGGTTCTTGATAGCCCTTCCCAAAGCCCTGTGCCATCCTCCCGCTGCCTGTTGAAGCATGATCAGTTGTTCTGCTCAGAATGAACTTTAGTGTTTATTTGAATGCCCAAAACAGAGAGTGCAAAGTGCAGAACTATGTCTTTCCCTGATTCTGCACTGATCATGTCTCCTCCCCTCAAGAAAGCCTAATTTTTAGTCTGGCTATCACAAGTGGCAACTGCTTGGCCCCAAGCTCCTACTGTTCATTTTTAAGCTGCCAGCTCGATCGTCTGGAAGGCCTCCAAGTATCCAACCCTCCTCTGTCATAAACACAATGGTAATCTTCTGAAATAAACAGTTTTTCTGCCCGCTTCAGCCCCAAAGAAGCAACATGCTTGAGGTTATCCCCCATGAAAAATTTGGAGTAACAGAAACTGCTACGTAGTCCTATAATGATCTGGCTTCTCACTTCTGAGCTCTGCGGTACTCCCATGTTCCAGCCAAAGCCTGAACCAACACCACTATGATCCAGCCCCATAAGGCTTCCTGCCCTGCAGCTGTCAGGCAAGTCAAGAGCCTGATCAGCTTAGTGGGCGAAACTTAGAAATATAAAGCCGAACATTGGCGAGTGGTCTTCCTCTCACCGACGAAAGTGCTTGCATCGAGGTGATATTTGCACGCCTCCATATTGGCCATACCAATATCATTCACAGTCACTATGTGTCACGGGACCCCTCCTCCCATCTGCAAGTCCTTCAGACGTCATAATCACCTTCACCTTTTCAACTAAATATCCATTAATTGTCAACCAACTAACTCATCTGCATTTGTCAGTTTTGCCTACTGTAATATCCATACCACCTTCTAAAGTTATCCGGTTATCTTGCATGAATTGCTCCCACTTAAATAGTACCCTATTTTCTCTTATCTTCAATAACTGAATATTCTTTTTAAAATATATGATTTTGTTATGTCTAAAATAGCAGTGGTTATAATTTATTAACCTATAATATTTAGAATGTCATTTTATGCTATTCATCGAGATTTCTCAATATCCAAATTTTCATTGATATTTAACATAAGGATGTGCCAGGCTCCACCCATGGAGTTGATTATTCAATCCTAGTGTGGCTGCTTTCAATATTTAACATATATATATAGAAAGAGCAGTATAGCAGCATATAGTATATATTGCTATAAGGTTGTTGTTATACAGCAGCAGTTAGTTGTTGTTATAGCATATATACAGTTATTAGTTGCTGTTAGTTATAGCAGTTATAGCATATATATATACATAACATATAGTTATAGAAAGAAGAGTATACATAGTAAGCTATGGTTTTGAAAAAGATTCTCTTGTTAATTCAATCCGGACATACCGCCTCGCTTTGAGATTTTTGCGTACCAAAACAAAAATATTAGGCCGCTCGATAATTTTTGAAAACCTTTTATATCTTGCATGGCGTTAATGTTATCCCTGGCAAGTTCAGAACCACCATTCGTTCTTGTAGATTTACTCTGGTTGTAACAGGTGAGCTAAAATGTTTGACCAGGTGGAGCAAAATTATCACTTAATAGAGGTAACATTTTAAGTCATATCTCCATATTGGTAATTCTTATACTAAATTTCATAGAGAGTGTTAAGGATACTTTAAGGTACATTTGGCCTTTCCTGTTTTTTTTTTGGGAAAATAATATTTCACCATGAAAATGAACCGAAAAATTGTGTTAAAAATCGAGGAAATTTCCATTTTCAGTGGGTGTATTATTAAAGAAAGAAATAATTTAACGATATAAAATTTTGTGTGATGATACATACCAAAGTATATTTTAACTTAAATTTATTTGAATTTTGAAAATATTTTAAAAATTATGTGTGTCCAAAAATCAATTTTTCGAAAAATCGGTAACTTTCCTTAATATTTCTGATGGGGTAAGTGCTAAAATCTGAAATTTTCACACATTATACTAATACCATAGATGTTCACCTGCATTATTGACTTTGGTATTTGCTTGTTTAAGAAATATGAGCCATTCAAAAATGCCAGCAAAATATTTTTAAGTTGGTGTTATGATATTAGCACACGTAGGTAATGCTTCCGTAAGGTGAAAGTACCCATACGTTAAAGTGTGTAAATATTATTATTATTAGAAATTATTAAAATTTTGTCATAATTTTTTTCACCTCCTTTAGTTTTAGCAAAAACAATGAAAGGCCTAAAATCTCATAATTTTGAAAAATTCACGTTTGGAAAATGTCAATAAAAATATAACTTAGACTTGTGTTTTTTCATCCAAATTAATACTATAACATTAAAATCCTTTAACATTTAAATTATAATTAAAATTAGTTTGAACAAACACAGACGTAATAATATTTAATGTAAAGCGCGACATTAATCAGTTATGCAAGCTAAGATTTTGAAGTGTGCTTGTGTCACTCTTACCATGTACAGATAAAATAAAAATACATACGTAAAAAGTTACAAAATGTGTGTGTGTTACGTTTATGTGTTATATATATATATATATATTATATAATATATATATATATGATGTATATATATATATATAATAAGAAAGAAGAAGATATTATGATATATATAGTTGGTTAAGTTAAGATAGTTATATATATATATAAAGAAGTATGTATTACATATTATATTATATAAGTGTATATATATATATATATACTAAGGTTAAGGTTACATATACATATATGGTACCCGTAAAATGGGGAAACCTGGTCAAAAATTCCACACAAAGTTTTTTTAATGAATCATGAAAATCGAAATTTTAAGTTATATCTACTTAATAATCTTTCCTCACATTTGGAGTTTCCTTAATGTTATAGAATATATGAATATAATGGTAAAATATTTGAAATAATATTTAAAATTTTTTTAAAATCTACATTTTCTTAAAAAAATTGAATTCGGGAAACCTTGGGTCAGTGTCGGGGAGAAAACAAGCCGCCAAACATTATTAAGATCTGTGTTTATCCCAAACTAATTTTAATTATAATTTCTTAAATGTTAAGTAGATTTTAATAATAGTATAGTTTTAATTATTAGAAAAACATTGTAAGTTATTTTTTATTGACATTTTCCAAACGTGAATTTATAAATTATAATTTACTCTTTTCCTGACTTTTTCGCAAATAAAAATTGAAAAAAAGAATTAACAAATTCAATATGACAAAAATTTTAAATAATTTCAATAATAATAATAATATTCTACACAAACAAGAATTTAAAACTTTATATTATGAGTAGGCCTACGTATGCTAACATAACACGTACCCAAAAAATCTTGCATTTTTTTGAATGGCTGTATTTTTTTAAACAAGCAAATACCAAAATCAATATTGCAGTGAAGGAACATCTATGTGGTAGTAGTGAATGTGAAAAGGGCCCCCTGTATTTCCTTTGCGCTACACTACCCCATCAGAGATAGAGCTAAGGTTCAAAGTTACCGATTTTCCGAAAATTGATTTTTTTGGACACCCTGTAAATTTTTTTTAAAACATTACCAAACTCAAAATAAGATTTAAGTTATTTTTTACATAGTTTATATCACCGGATAGGATTGTATATCAAGAAATTATTTCCTTCTTTTAATAATACACCGACGAAAATGGAAATTTGATTTTTAACATACCTTCGGATTCATTTTCATGGTGAAATGATATTTTCCCAAAAACAGGAAAGCGCCAACAAATCTTTAAAGTATCCCGAATCACTCTCTATGAATCTTTTGGCAGGGCAGAATTACCAATATGGAGAGATGACTTAAAAATGTTATCTCTATTAAGTGATAAATTTCGCTCCACCTGTCAAACATTTTGACTCACCCTGTTACAACCAGAGTAAATCTACAAAACGAATGGTGGTTTTGAACTTCCCCAGTGATAACATTAACGCCATGCAAAATATAAAAGTTTTCAAAATTATCGAGCGGCCATCATCGGTACGGAAATTGATTGATCCGATATATATATATATATATATATACATATATATATATATATATATATTGGTTATTATATATATATATATATATACATATATATATATATATATATATATATATATTATATTAATATATATATGATATAAATATATATATATTATTATATATATATATATATATATTATTATTATATATATATATATATAATATATATTATTGCTATATATATATATATATATATATATATATATATATATATATATATATATATATATATATATATTATATGCAGTATTTATATATATATATATATATGTTATTATATATTATATATATATACATAGTATATAATATATATGAGCAGTAAGATATATATATATATATATATATAGTGTTATATATATATATATATATAAGGAGAGAGAGTATATATATATATATATATATATATATATATATATGCATATTTAACATATCAAAAAAAGGAATAAAGGTGAATAAATATTTTTGTAATATAAATTTAATCTTTATTCTTGAATTTGTTATGGTACAAGAACCTCCAAAAAGTGTATTCCAATTACCCAATAACAAAATTCCGAAACAACCTCAGTTTACTTGACCCATGCTTCCAGCCTTCTTCGTAGAAGTTTGAACCCTTTATTAATGGTTTCGTGGTTGCCAACCACTTAATCTTTATGGTTTAAGCCGTTATAATGTTGATTTCTGTTATCTGGTAAATTTTTCCTTATGTTCTGCAAACTATTTTGTTAAAAGAGTTTCCTATGTTTTTTATTCTTTGTTAAAATTTTTAAAGTGAATTCTTGATCAATGGAACTTACATCTGCATCATCGTTGGTCACCCGTGGATTCCAAATTTTAAAATAGGCACTTTGGTTTGATAATCTTTTAATCTATCCTTGTTTTGGGGATCAAAGATGAAATAAAAAGCATGCTTCCACAATCAGTCTAACGTGGTTCAGTACGATGCTCTTGTATTGTGATCTTCTTAGAGATGGAATGCAATTCTTTCCTTAATATTATAAACGATTTTTTTACAGTATCTAGTGTTTCTTGATATTACAAGTATAAAAGTTTACTGACAACCACTTAGCAATCGCGAATTGTCTTCTTCTCTCTCATACAACTAAGGTCTGTAGAATGAGGTCAAAATGTTCCGAGAAGCCGGAAATAATGTTTGATGGATCTGTTCGCACCTTTGCATAACAACTTCACAAAGATTTAAGCTCTGATTCTTCATCTTTTAAAAACTATTGTCACCCTAAACATCCATTCTTTGAAGATACAGCACCATGCCTTTACACATATCTGCAAGATGGCTGGGTTCAAGAAAATGAAGGCTTACTTCTGAAGAAACACTGCGCTTTACAGATCATAACTCGACTCAACTAGTTCAGTTACGGTAACTCTAAAGAAAATGCATTATACATATTACTGTAAAATTGCTGCTCCAATAACTGATACCTTCTTCATTATTATCAAAGAAAAATATTTAATAATTGCACATTGTAACTTTAATGAGTCATCACTGGCGGTTTTGAAGCAAATAAGCCTGAAAGCGATCATAGGGAAACCCTCAGGAGCCGACGAAGGACCAAGGCTACTACCAGCTTGAAACACTTCAGGATCACTCCAGTGGCATGACGTCAAATGTGTGCCGGCTGTCATCATTTATGAGCTTGTTCTATCAATATACATATCTGTCTGACCAATGTTGGGAACAATAGATTCAAAAGAAATTTATATAAGATTCCATCCTATGCTACCTCAACCCTTACCAGCTATATTGACCTGTTATTTTTTATTTCTTATTTTTTTTTATTTTTTTATTTTTTATTTTCTTTATGGAAAAAAAGAGCAAAATATTGAGATATTTCTTTCTACTTTGTTCAATTTTAATATGAATTTAAAATTACATGAACAAAGGGAGATACACCTTATTTATTTAGATAATTTTTGGTGTACCTAAAAAATTTGTGTTTTTTGAAAAATAGAGGATTTTGCATTTATCCAATTAACAACAAATTTTGAGCGTATAGTGGAAGGTACACCTTTATTTAGCTAATTTGTTAGAATAAAACAAAAACTTGTTTTTTTTAACGAGGTTCCTTCCAGCCCATTAAAAGTATATTATTTGCAGTTCATGGAATTATTTGTATAAAATAAAAAATAGTCGAAATTAAAATGTAAATTTCAATAGACTACAAGTTCTTAAAAATTTCATTCTGATTTTGAATGAAACAGAAATATTACTTCTTTGTTTTTCATTTCCCCAAACCAAAAATCCACTAAATATTTCCACTACAGCCCTTAGGCAATAATATATTCACTTGTATACTTCTAAGTTTCACCACTGCCCGAAAAATTGTAGACATGATAGAAAAATGTCAAAAACTGCAGTTTGTTTTTATTTGGGTCAAAATTGATGAAAATTGA
>JABUQX010048707.1:27500-30000 GCA_015478945.1 Trachelipus rathkii | reverse complement strand
ACCGATAAACATTTCAATTAATAATTAAAAAAAAATAGGTAGGTTGATTTCTTCACAACTCTTTTCCTAATATAATTTATGTTTTAATCTTACCTTCACTAATTCTATAACCTCTACGCTTTGTTTTCCCAACAATTTCTTTCTAAATTCAAATTATAATGTTCTTTTCATTAACACGAACAAATTTTATTGCATTTCAAACTCTGTCCACAGTTAAATATATTACATATTATTATAAGTTAGCGCTCATATATGTTATCACCAATTAAAGTCTAAAACAAGAGCTTCATATTTGTTTTATTATATTTCTAAGCAGCAAGGTTATATATCAAGAATTGAGTTGGTTTATAGAGTTCGTTTAGTATTTATTATACTATAATATAATTACCTTTAACAGCCCAACTTTTAATTTCTTCTTTGATCTTTAATTCAATGGCATTTAACTTGTCATCAATGGCAATATCTGAAAAAAGTATATATATATATATATATATATATATATATATATATATATATATATATATAAGATAGGAGAAAAAGAGTATATATATATAGTCTCTATATATATATATATATATATATATGTGTTCAAAATCTATATAGATATATGTTTATATATATATATATATATATATATATATATATATATATATATATATATATATATATATATATATATATATATATATAGTATAGCAGTATAAAGAGTATATATATATATATATATATATATATATATATAGTTATATATATATATATATATGTTGTATATATATATATATATATATATAGGGTGATTCAAAACCCCTGCGACAAACGGAGGGCTGATTGAGCAAACGATAAGGAACATTTATTGTTAAATAAGCTATGTTGTATGACGCTTCATTTCAAAGTTCCGGACAATGAAGGTACACTAGTTTATGTTGTGTGATGCGTCGCATGTAGGTTACCGACGATTCAGGTTACTCAATTTTAATGTGTTTGTGCGTGAGTACATGTGTGTACGCTTAACGTCCTTCGGAAATACGTGGCAATACCTTTACCTTGCCCAATTCATCGTTGATTCAGTACAGTGTAGGCATCGATTACGAATGGATCACTACACTCTTCCCGAGTTAACCGACAAGATAATGTGTTACGGTGCTGCGAAGGGAAATGGACGAAGAGCGCACCTCATGTACCTGGAACGGTTTCCACACAGAAATCACCCACACCACGCAATGTTTGCTCGCCTCATCAGCACCTTCGAGAGAAATAGACCCTTCGTCCCTCGTGCATTGGTGGAAGACCGCGTAATACGAGGACTCCTGCGTTTGAAGAAGAGGTGCTTGAGAGAGTCGCCAACGAGCCGTCGACTAGCACACCATGCCATGGGTTCAAATCAGTCGTTTGTGCTTCAGGTCTTGCAAGAGCAAAGCCTCCATGCATACCACCTACAGAAAGTACAAGGACTATTTGGGCAATACATGACCTCTTCGAGCCCCATGTGTGATTTGCCCGGTGGTTTCAGCAATGGAGCATCGATAATCCTGCCTTTCCTGCACATGGCTTGTTTACCGATGAGGCGTGCTTTACACGTAATGGCTACTTCAACAGCAGAAACAGCCACATATGGGACGAGGACAATCCGCACGCAATGTTTATCAGAGTTCACCAGGCGAAATTTACAGTAAACATCTGGGTGGAATTCTTGAGGATTATCTGCTGGGACCTGTCATAATTCCACACCGTTTGGATGGACCAGGGTACCTGCAACTACTCCAGAACAGGCTTCCGCAGCTCATGGACGACATACCTCTTGCGACCTGCAGAGATATGTGGATCCAACATGATAGGCTCCAGCGCACTTCAGCCTTCAAGTAAGGGAGCATCTGAATAGAGTCTACACTGACAAATGGATAGGGAGAGGAAGACCTGTTGCGTGGCCTGCAAGATCGCCCGACCTCACGTCCCTAGATTATTTTCTTTGGCAGCATGTGAAGAGTGTTGAGTTATACATTAACCAGTCAACACAAGAGAGGAACTGGTTCAGTGAATATTCACTGCGTTTGACTCCAAATCAGACACACAGTGAGGCTGCGGTAGAGCCCCCCTGACAGGTAATGGCACGGTGGATGTGGCGAATGTAATCAGGTACAGGGCAGATACTTTGAACACCTCCTGTAATTTTTCCCAATAAAATGATTCCATAACAAGCTACCATTATTTGTTTTTCAACCTCGAGTCAAAACACATACGCTGTTTAACAAAATATCCTTATTGTTACCTCAATAAACCCTCGGAGTATACAGATGTACGCACGCACACATACATACAGTAACATTAGAATACCCGAAATCTCCGATTACGAAGTAACACGACGCGTCAACCAACATCACGTGGTTTACCTTGCATCATCCGTAACTTTGAAAACGAAGTGCTGTCATACAAATTATAGCTTATTTAATAATAAATGTTCCTTATTGTTTGTTCTTCGTTTGCTCTATCAGCTCTCCGAGTT
>JABUQX010048707.1:7500-20000 GCA_015478945.1 Trachelipus rathkii | reverse complement strand
TATTGTGAAAAATTATTCATGAAATTGTACATTTTTCATCATTAAATATTAAACCTCAGTAAAAATAAATCACAGTAAAATTTCGACTTAAATATTGCAGTAATATTCATCCGCCAGGTCACATGACACCAACGCGGTCAGTATAAAATTTTTCCAGTATTTGAACAGTATGCCGTTCTTACGTACTTAGTCAACACGTATTGTGTATTGTGTACTCCGTCAGTATTCTGCTAGTAACTTGTCAGTATAGAACTAGTATTGTGTATTATGTATTTAAAATACACTCCGTTTAGTAACTTAAAGTGAAAGATAAACAATAAGTGTCTTTTTCTTTTTATTAATGTTAATTAAATTGATCACGGCAGTTTTCAATAAGTTATGCCACTTCGATCACAGCTTCTTTAAGACGGTTAAAGTTAACTTGTATAAAGTTTAAGTTAATTAAAGTAAGGATTAACGAATCCTTTAAAATGAGAGGAAACCCTTTCAAAAACCTTTGGAAATTCCTATCCGTAATAATAAATCATCATCTTGTCATAATAACTGTCTTATTTAATGATAATTTAAGTAATTGTTCTCCAAAAGAGTATTTAGGAAGGCCTTCCAATCGTGTACTCTAATAACTCTAATGAACTTAGGAAATCGTCAACCGGAAGAACAATTATTAAAGGTAAATATAGTTCTCTATTTTAAATATTATAGTACTTTAGTGTAAAAAACTAAAAATAGTCTGGTGGCGTCAAGAGCCTCTTCTATCAAAAATTATGCAAAAATATAATTTTTGATATATTTGAAAGGGTTTGCGATTTATGCGATCGCTTTACTTAATTTAAAAAGGTTACTTCAAAGCCTTAGACATTGAAAATTTTGTTATTAAAAAACCCTTAACTTTTTAACATTTCTTCAAGTGCATAATTTGAAAAGTTATTTAATTAATTAATTGAACAAGTGCTTTAATTAAAAGTGAAACTTTAATAAAAATTTAAACTTGTGTAGAAAACTTAAAAAAAAAAAAAAAAAAAAAAAAAAAAAAAAAAATATGTTATTAAATCAAAGTTCTGCGCATGCGTTAAATGTGGCGCAATAAATTGAATCACGTGTTCAAAATGGTAGGGAATTCCATTGGTATTGAAAGGTTTTTGTAAATAGTCTTTTTTATAGTAATAGGATAATCGATTTTAATATTGCTATATTATTTTCAATAATCGATATTTATAATATCATTCTTCCAAATAATCGATATTTTTGTGATATCGATTATAATATCATAGTTTAAATAATCGATATTTTTGTGATATCGATTAAAATATCATACTTTAAATAATCGATATATTCAGTATATCGTTGTCATTGTGTTATTAATAATGTATTTAATTTTGACCGCATTATTGAAGCTTATTTGTAATAATAATATAATTATTTCTAATGATTAATGTTTTGTAATATAAACAAAGCAGTGTGTTTGCGTTTTCCTTGAAAATTTTGGTAAATTTTATGAAAATAAAAAAAATAGTGTTTGTAATATAGGCTGACCCTAGGGCTGAACATCAGTTTTTGACAAAAGTTTTTTGAAGGCCTAGGGTAGTTGTAGGCCTATATATTTTTTTATTCATATTGGTGACACAATATCAGGCATTTTTTAAAGTAAATAATTTTGAATTAAGTATTTTTGAACAAAATGGACAAATTTATCAAATTTAAAAAGTTGAGGTCTAATATAAAGACTCGAATTACTAAAATAGTAAATAAATTGAATGAATTGAAAACTAATGACAGTTTGGGTATTATTTTTTGCAAATCTCAAATGAAATGAAATAAATAAATTGATATTAAAAATCAAAGAATATGATGAAAGCATGATTGATGTATTGATGGAATCTGAGCTTGAAGGCCTAAATATGGACTCTGAAATAGAAAGTCAAAGTGATTATTATTTAGAATTAGAAATTAAATTAAGTGTGTTTAATGAATTTATTTTAAGTAAAGAGACTGCTAAGACAGAACCTAATATTTCTGATAGTTTTGTGGAAGCCTTAAATAACATTGATCACACTACTAATGTAAAATTGCCCACAATGAGTTGTTCTATTTTTGATGGAAATTTAAATAAAATTAGTTTTCAAGTTTTTTTAAATCAGTTTATGAATATTGTTGGAAATAACCCTAAACTTAATGATTCTGTTAAATTTATGTACCTTTTAAGTTTTTTGAGGGACTATCCTTTAAGTATTGTCTCACATTTATCAATCATACCTGAACATTATAAAGTAGCATTAGAATTGTTGAAAGCTGAATATTTGGATGTAACAACTATAACAAATGACTTGTTTGCCTCTTTGATAGCTATTAATATAGAATCCAAATATGATAAAGATTTTTTATCCTTAAAAAATGCATTAAATAAAATCAGGGCTATTATTTACGATCTTAAAGTGCATAAATTGGATTTTACAATCTCAAAGAGTCCAGGCTGTTGTTTGTTGTCACATATAGTAGTAAAAAAGCTACCTAAAGTATTTTAAAAGTTTTTTAAAAGTATTTTGAAGTAACCTTTTTAAATTAAGTAAAGCGATCGCATAAATCGCAAACCCTTTCAAATATATCAAAAATTATATTTTTGCATAATTTTTGATATATTTGAAAGGGTTTGCGATTTATGCGATCGCTTTACTTAATTTAAAAAGGTTACTTCAAAGCCTTAGACATTGAAAATTTTGTTATAAAAAAGAAACCCTTAACTTTTTAACATTTCTTCAAGTGCATAATTTGAAAAGTTATTTAATTAGTTAATTGAACAAGTGCTTTAATTAAAAGTGAAACTGAAACAAAATAACGCTACAAGTAAACAACATTCTTTGGCAAATTTTCAAACCTCGAGTAAAGTAAAAGAGGTTGAAAAAAAGTGTAAATTATGTTCTGGGCCTCATTCTTTAGGACTTTGTCCTGTGTATAGCAATTTTGAAGGCAGAATTAATAGAGTAAAAGAGTTGGGGTTATGCGAAAAGTGTGCTGGCAATCATCCACAAGCACAATGTTTTGGTAATAATAATAAAATGAGGTTTCCGTGTAAATGTGGAAGTAGATCACACATACAACCATTGTGTAATGTTAATAATAGTGAGGTGGTAAATACAACGACCAATCATTGCATAACTTTTCATCAAAGTTTAGAGAATGAATATATTCCGCCTACCACTTCTTTAAATATGGTTTTCAATGGTAAAGAAAAGGCTTTCAGATGTTTAATCGATACAGCGTCAAGTAGATCTTATATCTCTAGAGAAGCTGCTGAAAAGCTAATATCTAATATAAATAGTCTTCCTATAATAGAATATGAAGTTCAAACTTTCATTGGTTCTAAAATTAAAAGGTTTCATCAAACATTGATTGGAGTCAGAGTTTTTAAAAGAATAGTTTTCATTCCTTTTCTAATAGATGATGAATTAAATATAAATTATAAAGTAGATGGCATTCCTGATGTTATTAAAAATATGAAACTTAATGGTTTAAATTTTGCAGATAGTAATTTTAATGATTCACAT
Organism: Trachelipus rathkii; assembly: GCA_015478945.1. Lineage (NCBI taxonomy): Eukaryota > Metazoa > Arthropoda > Malacostraca > Isopoda > Trachelipodidae > Trachelipus > Trachelipus rathkii. Next base: position 16,458 of record JABUQX010048707.1, on the reverse strand, counting down.
GTAAATAGTCATATTAAAGTAGATGTTTTACTTGGTATAGAAATTATAGACTTGTTTCCATCCTTTCAGACTGTACCTTTTGCAAGTGGTCATTGTTTACATATTGGCAATAATAAATTAATTCCAATAGGTAATATTTATAATTTTTTAAGTAGAGAACAAATTGTACGTTTGGTTGAAGCCAGAAAAAGTAAAAAAGTTAGTAACTTCATAACTCAGTCAAAAGTTGAAACAAATAATGCCATAATTCCTAAAAATGATTCTAAATGTAATAACAGAAGGCTGAATACACAAGTGTATTTCGTGTTAGAACCATCCAAAAGTTATTTTAACCCCATTGAGCAATTTATTGATTCAGATATTGACAATGGTTTGGAAAATCTGTTTAGCCTGGAATCTTTAGGTATCAAGCAAGACGAAGACATTCTGAACACTGTAGATAAATGTCAAGTTCAATTATTTAATCAGAATATGATTTTCAGAGACAACCATTATCATGTAAGTCTTCCTTGGTATGAAGACAAAATAGAATTAGTTCCTAATAATTTTAAAATATCTTTAAATATAGCTAATAGAGTGTTTAATAAATTAACTCAAAATAATTTAATAAGTAAATACAATAAGGTTTTTGAAGATCAATTGAATGATAGAATAATTGAAAAAGTAAATATAAATTTTAATGATGCTTCAGATATTAGTAAATATAAATTCATTCCTCATCGACCTATAATAAGGCAAACGGAACAAGTAACCACTAAAATAAGACCAGTTTTTAATTGTTCACTTAAAAGTAATAAAACTCTTCCATCTTTGAATGAAGCAGCTTACAGTGGCTATGACCTTATGAATTCACTTTTAAAACTACTACTTGTGTTCAGAACGAATCGTACTGTTGTGATGAGCGATGTAAAACAGGCGTTTTTGATGATAAGGTTAAAAGATGAAGTGGACATGAATAGGTTCACTTTCTTGTGGTTTAATAACGGGCAACTGGAAGCTTATAGGTACCTAACATTAATATTTGGGTTTACATCTTCCCCATTTATACTGCATTATATAATGAAATATCATGCTTCTAAGTATCCACATGATAGATGTACTGAAATATTATCCTCAGGCTTCTATGTGGATAATTTAATATTTACAAGCATGCAAGAAGAAAGTGAGATAGTAGGTATATATCATCAATGTAAGAAACGAATGGAAGAAGGGGGTTTTATCTTGAGATCTTGGAATAGCAACTCGGATGCTTTGCGTGTTAAGTTCAAGGAAGAAAACTCCTTTGTAGAGCATTCTAGTTGTTATGAAAAGATCTTGGGATATAGTTTCAATGTGGTGACTGACTGTATGCATATTAATAAAGTAGAATATCTGGAGAGTATTTCAACTAAGCGTCAATTGTTGTCTGAGATTTCCAAGCTTTTCGACCCTCTCAACTTTGCTCTTCCTATTTTGGTTAGGGGTAAATTGTTGATGAGACAAGTGTGGCAGCATAATTTGGCTTGGGATGAAAGAGTGCCTGAAGAGATACTGAAAGAGTGGTATAAACTACGCAATAACTGCGAACATCTGGATACGATTGCAATACCTAGGAGGGCTCTTTCTGAAGGGAATAAGTATGGCTTACATCTTTTTTGTGACAGTTCTGAAAGTGTTTATGGATTTGTATGTTATGGAGTGGATAATGATAATAAAAGCTCCTTTATATTTGCTAAAGCCAAGGTAGCTCCTGCCAATAGGCCTAGGGAGTTAAGTATCCCTTCCCTGGAGCTGATGGGGGTTATTTTGGCCTTGAAATGCTTACCTAATATTTTGGAAGCATATAGTAATATTTATTTTGAATTCATTAATATTGCTGTGGATTCACAAGTAGTTTTGAGCTGGTTAATGACCAGACAAACCAAAGTAAAATCTAAGTTTTTAAAAAATAGAATAAATGAAATGGATGGCTTAATTACTTCCATCAGTAAGAAGTACAAGGTAAATGTGTACTATAAATATGTAAATACAGCAGAAAATCCTGGTGATTTTTTAACTAGGGGTTTAACTTTTAAAAAATACAAAGAAATATTTGCTCTGTGGTACTATGGTCCTGTTTGGTTAACTAATGATTTAGACAATTGGCCCAAGTATCCTATGTTGAGTGTACCACAAGAATCTTTACCTCGATTAATGGTAAATGTTAATATATTAGAAAGTACATGTATTGGTATTTTAGATTTAAGTAAATATTCATGCTATCGAAAAGTCTTAAGAATCACTGCCTGGATTTTTAAATGGCTTAGTAAAATTAAAGTAAATATAGATTACCAGCAAAAGTCTGTAAGGTATTGGCTTAAAATAAATCAACTTCAATCCTTTGCTAATGAAATTAATTTTTTAAATGAATATAAACAGAAGGTAAAAGTAACTTCCTTGAAAGACTCAGAAATTCCTCCCTTAGTTTTGAACTTGAATCTTTTCCTTGACGAAAAAGGCTATTTAAGAAGCAAGGGCAGGATTAATAAGGCTCTTCTTATTAGCTATGAACAAGCTAATCCTATATTAATGGGAAGAAATCATGGCTTTACATTGCTATATATTAAATATGCCCATGAGCAAGTAAAGCACCTTGGCATTGGTACTACTCTTAATTACATCAGAAATCAAGGTGTGTGGATACCTAAGGGTAGAGCTGTAGTAAGATCTGTTTTATTAGAGTGCATTACATGCAAGAAGTACAATGCTCTTTCTTACAGGTACCCACGTTTCACTGACATACCTAGAACACACATGAATCTCATAAAACCTTACCAACACACAGGTATTGATTTCACCTCTCATGTATATGTCAAAAACAACACCTCAAAGTTAGAGAAAATGTATATCTTAATTTTCACTTGCCTTAAACCTCAGAGCTGTACACTTAGAACTAGTACCCTCTATGAACACCTCTGACTTTCTGTTAGCCTTCAAAAGGTTTTGTAACAAATTTAGTATACCATCGTACATCTATAGTGACAATGCTTTATATTTTAATAAAGGGTGCAATATAATAGAAGAGTCCTTTAATACCAATGCTTTCAAGGAGGAGTTTGATAAAAATCAGATCAAACATGTAAAAATTAACCTTTTTTCTCCATGGCAAGGTAGCCATTGGGAAAGGTTAATAAAAGTAATGAAACAGTGTCTGTATAAAGCTGTTGGAAAGAGTAAAGTGACCTATTTTGAACTTCTAACCACTCTGTCTGACATAGAAAATGCCATCAATTCCAGACCCCTAACCTATAGATCTGGTACCTCTGAGTTGGAGGCAATAACGCCCAATTGTTTTTTGAAAGTCATGTTTAATAGTAATTTAATATTTAAAAGTAATTTTGATATAGAATATCAGATGGGCAGTGCACCCAACAAGGAGGTACTAGATTCTACCCTCATAAAACAAAATGAACTCTATGAAGAGTATCTCCTAAGTCTCCGGGAACGGTCTAGACACTTGTTTCAGGGTATTTGGGAAGATAAAGTAAAAATAGGTGATGTGGTGCTAATAAAGGACATCAATAAACCACGCCCATTTTGGAAATTAGGTAGAGTGTTGGATGTTATAATTGGTAACGATAATAACATCAGATCAGTCAAATTAAAAACAGGTTCTGGTGAAGTAGGATTGCATTCCATCAGCAACCTTTACCCCCTCGAATTAAATACAGGAGGTGGTAGTTTGCATAAAGTATCAAATGTAACACCTGTACATACAACACCTGTACAGGATGACAACAGCAACAGACCTGGACCTTCTGGAGTAAATAATAATAATAAAGCCAATAATAAAAGACCTATGAGAAAAGCTGCTCTTAAACAGAGGCAGTTTATGCAATCCAATTTAGCTGATCTATAAATTAAATTGCATAAATAAATTGGGTTTAGGGTAATATTAAGATTGGTTTAGGGTAATTTTAAGGTAGATTTAAGGTTTTAAGTAAAAAGAAAAAAGTAAAAAAAAAATATATTTTTTTAACTAATGAAATAAATAATAAAAAAAATTATTATATTAAAGGAAAACGCAAGCAACACGGCCTAAGTGATACAATGGGCTATATGTATTGCTTCTTTTTGAAGCAATCCTCTGCCCGGAGTGTGTGAAAAATTATTCATGAAATTGTACATTTTTCGTCATTAAATATTAAACCACAGTAAAAATAAATCACAGTAAAATTTCGACTTAAATATTGCAGTAATATTCATCCGCCAGGTCACATGACACCAACGCGGTCAGTATATGAATTTCCAGTATAAAAATTTTTTCCAGTATTTGAACAGTATGCCGTTCTTACGTACTTAGTCAACACGTATTGTGTATTGTGTACTCAGTCAGTATTCTGCTAGTAACCTGTCTGTATAGAACTAGTATTGTGTATTATGTATTTAAAATACACTCCGTTTAGTAACTTAAAGTGAAAGATAAACAATAAGTGTCTTTTTCTTTTTATTAATGTTAATTAAATTGATCACGGCAGTTTTCAATAAGTTATGCCACTTCGATCACAGCTTCTTTAAGACGGTTAAAGTTAACTTGTATAAAGTTTAAGTTAATTAAAGTAAGGATTAACGAGTCCTTTAAAATGAGAGGAAACCCTTTCAAAAACCCTTTGGAAAAAAAAAAAAAAAAAAAAAAAAAAAAAAAAAAAAAAAAAAAAAAAAAAAAAAAAAAAAAAAAAAAATATGCCTATCCGCTAATTAATAAATCATCATCTTGTCTTAATAACTGTCTTAATTAATGATAATTTAAGTAATTGTTCTCCAAAGAGTATTTAGGAAGGCCTTCCAATCGTTGTACTCTAATAACTCTAATGAACTTCGAAAATCGTCAACCGGAAGAACAATTATTAAAGGTAAATATAGTTCTCTATTTTAAATATTATAGTACTTTAGTGTAAAAAACTAAAAATAGTCTGGTGGCGTCAAGAGCCTCTTCTATCGAAAATTATGCAAAAATATAATTTTTGAAATAACCCTATCTGAAAAGAAGAGGTGCCATTTGGTTTGTTATATTTATACACTTATTATTATTTATATAGTTATACCTGTAACTAGAGAAAAAGGAAAAACATTTATTTTTTGCATAAAAAGGGAGTTTATGATATTCCTCTTCAACTGGATTGGATCAAAAAGGTTGGTGTGTGTTTAGCTCAGTTAGTATATATACTTTTTTTTTGGTAATAGTAGAGCAGAGCAGTGTCACCCCCTATTTTTATGGAAATCACAGGATATACTCTAAAAAATTAATAATGAAGAATAGTGAAAACGAAAATCAGCAGTCACTAGGAAAATAAGTTATAGCCTCTCAAAGTTAAAACTCTAATAGACTTTTCATTTTTGATCCATGAAGGTTAGGTCTCATTTCAGGCCCTCTAGTTCACCTTATGATAAATCTTGTTAGGTATACACAGAAGAAAATCTATGTATAGGCTACTTAATAAATCTTATCATAACCTGAACTAGGATGGCCCTAAAACAAGCACAAGGCCCACTAATTTTTTTTTATAAGAAAGCCTATGGGAAAATTTTAAAACTTTGAGGCTGTAACTTTTTTTTCCTAAAGACAAATCATTTTCGTTTTTTTTTGTAAGCTTCATTATTGCATGTTCATGCAAATCCACAAAGCAAAGCACCCTAGGGCTTGTTCAACAACTTACATAGTAAACCACAAAGTCTAAAACATGCTTCATTGCAAATCCCACAAAGACCCTAGGGCTTGTCAATAACTTACTTATACACAAAGGTTCACAAAAAAAAAAAAAAAAAAAAAAAAAAAAAAAAAAAAAAACTATATCAAAATTATATTTTTAAAATAAATATATTATATATATAAAAAATAAATAATATATATATATATGATATATATATTATATATATATATATATATATAATATATTATATATATATATGCTCAACCACACTACAGCTTTAATAACTTTATAATAACATGCAATTAACTATAACTATAATTAACTACTATAACTAAAAACCCACCAAATTGGCTTACTTAAAATATACCATACTATATGATACCGAACCATCCATATACCTATCAGTCCTTTCATTTAAATGTTACATCGAATTGCCACTCACAACCTCCTGTTGCAACCATTCCAAAATTTAACAACCCTATTGCCTGAATGAATGTTTCTTATTTCAAGATGGCATGCTTTCTTCTTAATTTTCTTATTATGCCCTCTGGTCTCCCGTCTGTGCTCTACTATGAAGAATTTATTGGTCTCCGTATTATCAATAGATGTAAATATTTTGTAGACTTGTATTATGTCCCCTCTGAGAAATTGCCTTTCTACAGAAAACATTCCTAACTCCTTCAGCCTCTCCTCATAGCTCTTACCCTCAAACCCAGAAATCATCCTTGTTGCTCTATGTTGCACTCTCTCTAACATATCTAAGTTTTTCTTTAAATAAGGGGCCCAAACTTGTGCACAATACTCTAATACTGACCTAATATAGCTATTATACAGTTTACTTATAACTTCCTTGCTCTTGTAAGCAACATTGCAATTTATTATGCCCATCGTCTTATTAGCTTTATTGCTTCTAAGGGTTTAAGGCCTAATTTCAAGAGCTGAGTGTGTATGAGTATAAAATGTACAAAAATAAATAAAAAAAAAACTAAGAGATGTACCGATACCAGAAAAGAGGCGGATACCGATACTCTTATTTTTTAGGTGCTGATACCGATACTTTAATTAATATGTAATGGAGAACAAGGCAGCAAGGCATAAAAGGTGCACCAGATATTACATTATCGTATCTGAGCCTTATAGTTCTAAAGCCTGTTCTCCAAGTTCGGCATAAAATTAAAGAAATTTTATATTTCAGTTGTTTAAGACTATTTAGGATTTTTAATATATAATTAATAATCGGTAATATAGAAAAATAGCAAAGAAAAGTAAGAAAAATTAAGTAAGTGTACCTTGAAGAAAAGTGAGAAAGTATCTTCTACTATTGCCTTCGCTCCAAGATACCATTAGGCATTTCGAAGAATCTCCAACGAAGGTTACTATTGTCGCTGGAACTTCATTTCATGTTCATTGGTGCTGGTCGTCTATGTGTGACTTTAGTTGGTTTAGAAGTTACTTTATGAGGTTACACTTTATTTTTAGATTTAATTTAGTTAGATTCAAGAAGGTGTTACTTATAGATGATAGACAAGAGGGATAGAAAGAAAGATGTGTTTGTTTTATTTTTATTATTGCACTTATAATTAATTGAAATATATTTTATTTACAAGATTTTAAAGCTAAGGTTAAGGTAAACCATCAGGTTAGAAGATTATAGGTTTATAAACTTAAAGTTAGGTTAACCTTTAGATTAGGTTGGTTTATATACAAAAGAAGTATGGGCGACTCTATGGAACGCATATACTTTCAGGAATTTAATTTTAATAAATTATCAGTGTATATGTTCTGAAATCCCTGGTTTCTGGTTCAAGGCTTTGATTTGCTATAGTGTAGTGTGTGGATACAATCATACAATCAATCACACGTATATACAAAGTGTTCAAAATTCAAAATACAATTTACAAATAAACTTAGCTTAAGATTTAACACTCATGACATCTTTTAACATTCCTTATTATAATAATAGTTTTGAGTTGGGTTCGGATTTGATCACTGAGGTATGAGAAATATAGTAGGTATTTTGCAAGTGCTCTTTCTTATAAACTCAGTCATCTATTAGAGCACAGCCTGCAGAACTGTGCTATGGTCAAGATGAGCTGGCAAAAGTTTTAGTATAGTTTCACTTGAAAGGCACTGTGCGTTTTCACCATTAATATTAGTTTTTGGGGCCTCAAAACCTCGAATGTTATTGAACAAAAATCTGGGAACTACTGGCCCAGCACTGGAACCCTAGAATTATAATAATATATTATAATCTAGTCTATATATAATTATATTTAAATTAACGAAAGCTTGATTATTTAAACTAACCCTTTAAGTCAAAGAGGGGATTTCAAATTGTAGTTTATCACTTGGGCACTTGAAGGAATCACTAGATGTCTGAATGATGGACTGCAATGCAAGTTTAAGTCCATTTGAGTTTATCACTTTAAATTTAAGTTTATGCAGCACATTACAAATATATTTTAAGCTAAAATTATGGAAAAGTATAACACTCACCTCGCGAGTGATGTTTAAGAACATTCAAATTCAAACAATCAATAATACAGTTGTAACAATATTTACTGAGATGTGCTGAAATGTGTATATTGCTAATATATCTGAGTCTTTATATTTAAAAAAAGAAATTACATAAAGATAACTCGGTTATTACTAAGATTGATTTATAAATAAAGTATAAATAATGATATATGAATTAATATATAAAATAATATAAAATATATATAAATAATTACCCAGTCCTGGTTTTTAATTTTACATACAATAATTATTATATACTTGGTAATATATAAATATCCAATAAGGTAGTGATAACCAATCAGACGTGCCAGTACTTAATTAGTATATAAATTATATAAACCAGGGTGTAACAGGCCCCCTTACAAATATAATAAATGCACAGTAATAAGATAGAACATTTGTGAACTGCTAGGCAATCAGGATTGCATTCCCTCTACAAGATATACTCAGTCATTTATTTCATATTTTGGTTTGTGGCCCAAGAATTATTTATTTTAAATTAAAATAGTTTCTTCCAAGGAATAAAAATGCAATATAATATTACATAATCTTTTTTAAGTTTGTGTTTATTCAAAAAATTATTCCATTTCCATTTTTTCCAATAAGTATTAACAAAGTTTAAAGCTACTTAGCTTTTATGTTTTTAACATGATTATAATTTACAAGAATATTCTTTAACTAGCTACAATTTAAAGACAAAAATAATAAAAGAAAGAGACCTCAATTAATCACCTGAAAAAAAAAAAAAAAAAAAAAAAAATTTATTCAAACA
>JABUQX010048707.1:0-2500 GCA_015478945.1 Trachelipus rathkii | reverse complement strand
TTTGTTTTTTTAAAGTTTTCGGCACTGTTTTCTGTTATGTTATAAAAACCCACAAATTTTTCTTCAGGGGAGGTGCAACTATTTCTTAAGGGCACGCCCCAATTTTCACCCCCCAAAAAATGAACATAAAATTTGGAATTTTCAGCTGATTTTGACCCTATTAACACCAAACTGTAGCTTTTTTTGCCCTCTAAAACGATGTTTTCGGGTGTTTTTCTGTGACTGTAGTCATTCTTTAAGAATTTTAAATTTTTCAAAACCCATGTTTTTGACATTTTTCGTATCAACTTCCAGAATTTTTTTCGAAATAACTTCAAACTTGATGTATGCATAGATAGGTCCATTACCTACAATAGTCAAAGAGGATTTTTCGATTTTTTGAGTTTTCGTGCCTCAGCGTGTCATTTCCAAAACCACTTTTTGGATTTTGAAAATGAAAAAATTGCGATAATTTTTTTTTTTCTGTTCGGACGAAGTGGATGAAATTTTCAGGGCATATGTAGGCGGAAAAGAGGCACATTTTTTTACTTGGATAATTTCTTTGTATATGCAATAGTTTTGGATTTGTTCTTGGAACAAATTTTAAAAAAAAATTGTTTGAAAATTTTTGAAAAATTTTCTTTTGAGTATACAAAAAAATTATTTAAGTAAAAAAGATGCATCTTGCCCGACTATACAAGCCCTAAAAATTTGATGTTGATCGAAAGAGTAGAAAAAAAAAATATATAAATTTTTTACTTTTCCAAAAAATCAAATGTTTAAAAAGTGAAATATTGGGATAATTTTTTATTACAGCCGATCAACATCAAATTTTCAGGTCTTGTATAGTTCGGCGAGATATATATTTATATATATCACTTTAAAAATATAATTCAACCGCTTGAAATATAGAAAAAAATATATATATATATTATATATATATAATATATATATATATATACTATATTATATATATATATTATGTTTGTGATAAATTAAAAATATATATTTTCACATTTCATTTTAGTATTCGTTTGTTTGCTCTTCACAATTATGGGCCCCTTTACCTGCGTGGGCCCCCCCGCACCGCGGGGTCTGCGGGGCCGTTAGTTACGCCCCTGATATATTATATATATATATAATTATATACTATATATATATATATATAATATATATATATATTATATATATATATATTATATATATATAGTATATATATTATATCTATTATATATATTATATATATATATATTGACATTTGTGCATTAACATTTGTCACGTGCATTATCTTTCAACCTTCTTTCTTTCCCTCATTTTTCATAAATTTTCCGTCTTTTCAATCCACCTTCTTTATCACAGTTCTATTTTTTTTTTTTTTTTTTTTTTTTTTTTGATTCCCACCCATTATCCCTTTATTCATTTTATATAAGGTTGCCCTCCCTTTTTTCCCACCACAGCCCCACGGGCTATCCGGTTTCCTCTTCCTGCATGGGTTTATCAGTTCACCCCACACTTCCTCCCCATTGATGAGGGTACAGTTGAAAAACCGGTGACCAGAGCCGCCAAATTTGTAGGGAACCCGAAACCTTTGCTAACCACTCATGGAGGGCTGTTTCTGCCACTTGTCTGTGTGGTTTATAATCTCGGACTTCGGCCAGAGGACTCTTCGAGGCACATCCACAAGCCCAACCCTACCGGGGTGGATCGGTGGTTGTGGGGTCTCTGGACCTGCTTGACCTGCCTCTGTGAGAGAAGGCATTACCCTCCCTTCTCGCGCTTCCCCCACAGAAATATATGCCTTTTCCAGCCCCATCCTGTTATTTACGTTTATGTCTCATTTGCTTTATTGTTATGCTGTTCATCCATGGAGACGAAGTTTGTGGTAAAAAATTTTTATGGAAAAGCCTTTAAATGAAATAACGTGTTTAAACCAAGGTGAGTCAAACAACATCAACAACAATTACCATCTGTCAGGTACCCAGCCTGACCCTACCACGGTCCCTACTACTTCTAGACCTGGTACCTATGCTTTGCTTCCTTCTTCTACACCTGAGGGTCTTTGCAAAATTTCATCGATTCGTCGACCAGCAAACCCCGAACACCTCAGGTGCCCCAACGGTCCGGGCAATCCCGCAAAGGTGCCCCCCGTAATAGTCGTTCTCATTCGTTTACTCCATATGCTGCACCCCCTCCAGGAATGTCAGCAGACATATCATTCCAGATGTATTACACATTGCGATCCACTACCTCCAAAGCTCTTACTGAGCACAGAACCATTCTTCTCAGTAGGGCACTTGAAAAAGTCCTAGGAGTTGAAGACCCTCCAGTCACATTGATGAGGAATGGGTCCATTCTCGTAAAAGCTGCTAACCGAAATCAAAGTTCCATTCTGTCATCCTTAACGTCTCTCGCAAATATTCCTCTTATTTCTACTCCTGATGAAATAAGAAACACATCTAAAGGCACTATTTACTGTTATGAACAGAAAGACGAAGATACAGCTGTCATCATGGGAAATCTC
>JABUQX010048706.1:20000-31988 GCA_015478945.1 Trachelipus rathkii | reverse complement strand
TACTCAAAGTAAAACGAATTATTGAGACATTTTAATTCAAGAATGAAATTGCTAAATAACCAAGTTTTATAAGCAAAAATTGCTTGAATCCAAATCTTACTCAAGATAAAATTTTCTAAACCCAAAATTATTCTCAAGACAAATTTTAATAACACAAATTTTTCTCAAGATAAATTGTTAAATCCAAAACATTTCTCAAGCATATATTGCTTGGATCACAATTTTCTCAAGATAAAACGATCATTGATCGTTTTATATTTTATTATTTTGCCGGTGTTTGCAATGAGTAGCAAGTGAAAACGGTTAAGAATGCAAACATGCAAAATAAGACTATTTTAGAGGTTTTATCCCTGGAGGCTAAGGCAGTCGATTTTTTGTCTAATTTTGATGTTACGTTGTATGAAAAGCTGATTGAGAAAATTGTGGTCTTCTCACAGCTCGAAACGACTGTTTTGTAAAGCCGTTTTTAGCCTCCAAGATTATTAGTTTGGTATAATTGCAGGAGGAATATGTCAAAGTAATTTAAATAAGGGACTATTCCTCAACTGCAACGTAAAGTAAGTTAGAATATTCACAAAGTTAAGTACGAGTGAAAGTCGTTTGCACTAGTTAGAATATATAATAACGATAGGGTTAACGATTATAACCTTTTACGATATAACGATGCTTAACGACCAACACAGGACCTCCGTGAATATCTAGGATTATTTAAACTTTTAACAAAGTATTTTAACAAACGATTTTTTAAAGGTTGTTTTCATAGCAGCAGCTACAACAAAAGTGATAGTGAAAATTATGGCAACCTCGCCAAGTCAAGCTACCTTTAACCTCCAGGAACATTTGACCTCCTTTTGTTGCCAGAATTTCTAGCGAATAGTAATAATTTTATTAATATATGTACTGTATATATGTACTGTATATATATATATATATATGATATATATATATATATATATATATTATTTTAATTATATATATATATGGAAAAAACCTGATATATATATATATATATATATATATATATATATATATATATAAGTATATAATATAACATATATATATATTAGGCTTTAAAAATTGAAATTTTGTTTTCTGTCCGCAGATAAATTATTATTGTAGCGCAATTACACTTTTGTAGCACAATCTGGCAAGAACGATTTTTTCCAAATGTGTCGGGATATGTAAAACTTTAACCATTATTATTTTAATTTTTAGTTATACAAAATTATTTTTAAAAGTGTATATAAAGGTTAAATTTATATATTTCTTTATTGTTCTTAATTTTGACATGATAATTTGTTAAAAAGTATAATATTTTAGATTTTTGAATAATTCGTTTTTTTTTATTTTAACTTGAAAAAAATTCTGTGGGTCAATTTTGAGGAGTTTCTTAGTTAATAAAAGGGATAAACTAACCAAGGACTGAAAAATAGCTTTAAATTATATGAAAGTAAAAAAAAATATTTAATCTTCTCTTGAACAAAGGAACCCATTCTTATAGGAAGATATTCTCATAAAGTTTTCTGTTTACTTGCAGGTCCTCTGAAGATAAGTTTCTTCTTAAAGGGGGTTTTCTAGGTTTGAATGCACGGTCTGTGAAGACAATCTCTGATTGGAAGTTTGCTTGCAGGCTATGTGAAGATAGTATTCTTTTTGAAGGAGATTTGTTTGCTGATCTTGCGAATATAGTCTTCATTTAAAATGCAGGTTAACTATATCCAAAGAGGAATTACCAGCCAAAACTAACCTTCAAACTGATCATATTGATTGGCGAGACTTGGAAACATACGTTTTAATTAATTTTGTATTAAAGTCCACTTTAATATATGACATTGGGTAAAAAATAACACCTCATATGATGAAACTTATAAATTTTTTAAACCTCATATTAGAAAGCATGTTTAAACACCATACAGATTTGGCAGAAAATTTAAGACGGCACAATACAGCAAGTTCTGTAAAAAAAGGGAATAAACACGTATGAATTCAGCAAAGTTGATAAAATGTCACAAATTGAATGACAAATTTTATATCAACCCTAAAACGTCAGTTTTTTTCTGGATGCATAATTACAGAGTCGCAAAGGTAAGATAATTCGAGTGTCCGAGCACTTCAGAATTTGTTTTTTGGAGGTGGAATTCATTTCCCAATTTGCTCATGTAAAGATAAATTTCTGAGTTAAAAGGAGACACCCCGAGGATGACTAAGTACCTTCCTGAAGGAGCAGTAGCTGCAGCACTAGCCGTCACTGGTGACTGTTGTGAAACTCGGGAAAATCTTAGCCATTCAAGAGAGCTGGGACAGGCACTTTTGAAACACGATGGCCCTGCCTTGGGGGCCAATAAGAATACCTTGGCTAGTGGCGACAAATGGTTTGGGATAGTTGGCTAAGTCGCTTCTTGAGGGATCTGAGTGTAGCTGTCTTGGAAGGTGAGAAAGTGAAGGTGAGATACCGCTAGCGTCTGAGATTTTCCCTTTGTAGTCTTTGGAGAAAAAAGGATGTCGGTTATCTCCAAAAGTCTATAAGGTTTTCTGAAGGCATAATTACTTAGTCGCAAAAGTGAGATACTTCGAGTGTTCGAGCACTACCGTATTTGACTTTTGGAGGAGGAATTCCGAGCATTTCCCCAATTTGCTCATGTGAGGATAAATATCTTTGCTGATAGTGAAACAACCCGAATGTCCGAGAGATTCAGTATTTGGCCATTGGAGGTGAAATTCATGAGTTTTAAAGGTGAAACAATATAAATAGATAATAATTATTTAAAGAAATAAAGACAAGAGGAGACAATAGTGTGCAGTTGAGACGAAACAGGAGTTTGCTCGAAACTGGATTGAAAGTTTTATTGAAGAATATTTCGTCCTTTTCTGTGATTTGTGGGGGTTTCTATTGAAGAGCCTGCATTAAAGGGAATGTAATTTTGTTTTGGATTTTAAATCACTATGAAATTCGATGAATAACCAAAATATTACTAGAAACGGTTACGTCGCTTGAATGTTGAGTGCCAGGTATCTCAGTCTGCATTTTTCACTATATATATATATATATATATTATATATATATATATATATATATATATATATATATATATATATATATATATAATATTATATATTATATATATATATATATATATATATATATATATATATATATATATATATATATATATATATATATATATATATATATATATATATATATATATATATATATATATTAGTGTAGCGGATATCTGCATAGTTTTTCACAATCCGCATCCGCATTCATTTTTTGAGGAAAAAAGATAGTATTCATCTATGAATTACGAGAAACGCAGCAGCACTACTTATATATATATATATATATATATATATATATATATATATATATTATATATTTATATATAGAAACATAATATATATTAATATATACTCATAAATGAATATATCAAAATATATATATAGATATATATATATATATATATATATATATATATATATAGATATATATATAATTATATAATATATATATATATATATATTATATATTATTATATAAATTAAAATTAAGAGACCTTCAAGGATAACAGAAACACTCATGCTGGAGTTAGATAATAGATTTAAAACTCTGCAAAACGGTGACGTATATGCAATAGCAACTTGTCTAAATCCTAGATACAAAACCAAATTTCTTTAACCACGTGTTTTACAAGGTTAAAATTAACTAAGGATGTCTATGTGATGAAATGCTGCTAAAGACAGAAGTACCACCAGCCAATAAAAAACAAAAAATCACAGAAGCAAAAACGCAAATACCATCTGTTAGCGATATCATTGCTGAATCCATGAACGTTCTTTAGACTTCTAGCAGCGATGAAGAGAGTTGTTCAGAGGTGTCAAAAGACACTATCATTGATCGAAGAATATCAAAATCGAAAAAGCTTACCAGATAAAGATCCACTGGTTTGGTGGCGTGATAATTGTAAAAGTTTTCTACATCTTGCAGATGTCGCCAGGGAATTCTTAGCATGCCCTTCAACAAGTGTAGCTAGTGAGCGTCTTTCAGTGGTGCAGATCTCATTTACGACGAAAATAGAAGCAAATTCTCCCATGAAAGGGCACAGAAGTTTTCTTTTTTTAGGCAAATTTGAATTATTACTTTTAAGCACTAATATATCTTTTTTCAAATGGTTGGATGCTGGGGAAAGAGGTTGATGGGGTGCAAAAGAGTTGGGTCCAAGCGTCCAGCACTCTGGTAACACACACAAACACACACACACACACACACATATATATATATATATATATATATATATAATATATCATATATATATATATATATATATATATATATATATATATATATTATATATTATATATATATATATATATATATATATATATATATATTATATATATATATATATAGCATTGTGATGACTAAAACTCTAAAAACCTAACTATCCGTAATCCGCAATCCTCGGATAATGATATATATATATATATATATATATATAATATATATATATATATATATATATAGAACATATATTATATATATATATATATATATATATATATATATATATATATATATATATATATATATATATATATATATATATATTGTAATAGATCGAACCAACCAACAAAGCAAGGATTGGATAAACACTTTTCATTCGAAAAATCATATTGTCTGCTAAAGGAAAAGTGAAACTAAAAAAAATCGTGGAAGAGTTTAAAAAAATTTAAAACCTGAAGGAATTATGAAAAAAAAAAACGAAGATAAAAATTGTTAAGGTCTCGTTTTGTATAACCGTTTTGGAAAACTGAGTTTACCTGTAAGGGTGCCCCAGCCTGGAACTGTTTTGGAAAACAGAGTTTACCTGTAAGGTTGCCCCAACCTGAATGAGCTTCGTAAACCCAATTTCGTTTTCAAGGTCATCCAATCCAATAAACCAGGTTTTGGATTCTGAGGTTGCTTTCACTGGATCGGGAGAGTACTCGAGTGAACTCCCCACCTTCACTGGATTGGGAGGGTGCTTGAGTGTACTCCCCCCACCTTCACTGGATCGGGAGAGTACTCGAGTGAACTCCCCACCTTCACTGGATTGGGAGGGTGCTTGAGTGTACTCCCCCCACCTTCACTGGATCGGGAGGGTGTCTGAGTGGTACTCCCCACCTTCACTGGATTGGGAGGGTACTTGTGTACTCCCCACCTTCACGGGAACCAAAGGGAAGTTCAATTATTTGTTTATTTCCTTAGACTATAAGGTTCCCCTATCTATTTAAACTTTAATAGATTTACCGGCTGTGAAGGTTTTGTGTGAACCATTAGAGAAAACACTGATTTAATTTATAAGTACACGGTGTTAACTGGTATCAGGATAGTGCGTCCCGGTTATACTGCTAAACAGTATATTGAGTATTAACCAATTATTATTGATTTGTGTTGTTTATTTATTTAATTAAGAGAAAAGAAAAGACTAGCAATATTCCTTCTGATAGAACCAGAGCCCCCCCCCCCCCATGAATCAAAGAAGTGATCTTGTTCACTGTTTCACAAACCAACAAGTTATTTATGGATTCCTACCAGGTATTGCTGATCTCAGAAATGGAATACGAAGAAACTGGGCTCAAAAAGAAGAGAACAAACTATTAAGGGAGGTAATTAGGAAGCTGTTAGAGAAAGTCCCATTATCATAGATGAAAAAAAAAATGAAGAGGAGAAAGCAGCTTCATCAAAGTGCGCTCACTGCAAGCAACGTGAAAGCGACAAATATATAAAAGATAAAGAAGGATGGTATTGCCACCGGTGTTTTCAAGCGTTTAAAAACGGGGGAAATGTGGAAGAAAAAGATTTCGACAAACCAATAAAAGGAGCGGAAGCCGGCACCATCCAGACTTTTGTTTACCTGTAAAGGTGCCCCAACCTGGAACCGTTTTGGAAAACTGAGTTTTCCTGTAAGGGTACCCCAACCTCGACCGTTTTGGAAAAGTTTCCCTGTAAGAGTGCCCCAACCTGGAACTGTTTTGGAAAACGGAGTTTACCCTAAGGTTGCCCCAACCTGAACGAACTTCGTAAACCCAATTTCGTTTTCAAGGTAATCCCAGCCTGCACGGACCTGGTACACCAGGTTTTGGATTCTGAGGTTGCTTTCATTGGATCGGGAGGGTACTCGAGTGTACTCCCCACCTTCACTGGATTGGGAGGGTACTTGAGTGTACTCCCCACCTTCACTGGATCGGGAGGGTGCCTTTTTTTTCTTTTTGTCGCTTGTATAGTCACGGAGCAGAAAGTGAGTTAACCCGAGTATCCGAGATTTTCCCTTTGTAGTCTTTGGAGGAGAAAAATGTTTGTCGGTAACCTCCCAAAGTCTATATTGGGTTATATTGAGGCAAAATTACTGAGTCGTAAAGGGGAGTTACACAGAGTGTCAGATCAATTCCATATTTGGTCTATGGATGAGAAATACACGATTCTTGAAGGTATGAGACAATTTGCGTCCAAGAGGTTGTTAGTTTTGTCTCTGCAGGTTAAATTCCCACTACGGCCGGCCATGGGGGTGTTCTGGGCACTCAC
Source organism: Trachelipus rathkii (assembly GCA_015478945.1). NCBI lineage: Eukaryota > Metazoa > Arthropoda > Malacostraca > Isopoda > Trachelipodidae > Trachelipus > Trachelipus rathkii. The sequence goes on along the minus strand of JABUQX010048706.1, from coordinate 25,423 downwards.
TATGGGAAAAGCTACCGACCTTATCGTGGTGTAGTGGCTAACTTTTGCCGATCGCCTTATAACTGTCTGGTTAAAGGGTGGTCGGCAAAGGGAGCAACTGGTAGCTAAAGCCAAAAAGCATGTAAATACTGGTTTTTAACTTCATTTAAATATTGTAAATATGACTGCATGCACGGTTTAAATGGCAAGAGATTCACGTAACATCTGTAGCACTTGAAACCCATTTTTATAGGGGGGTACGCAAAAAAAAAAAAAAAAAAAAAATTCTACTGTAGTGGCTACCGACCTTGTCGTGGTACAGTGGCTTGAGCTTTCTCGGTGGCTCTTTTAGTTTTCTGTTTAATGGGCTGATCGAGAGAGGGACCAACTGGTAGCTTGAGTTCTGACATCTGGAGGAATAATTAGTGAGTCGCAAAGGTGTTTGATACCTTTAGTGTCCGAGAACTTTCGTATTTGGGTTTTTGGAGGTGAAATTCATGATTCATGAAAGTATGATACAATTTGTTCCCACTACGGCCATGGGGGTGTGAGCACTCACCATGGGAAAAGCAATCGACCTTGTCGTGGTGTAGCGGCTGACCTTTGCCGATCGCCTTTTAACTTTCTGGTTAAAGGGTGGTCGGAAAAAAGACCAACAGGTAGCGAGGGTCAGTCTAACAAGCCAAAGATCATTCTAGAAGAAAAGAGAGAACAAACTGGGTTTGCTTTTCTCTTTCTTTCTAGAGGCTTGTGTAGACAAACCATGATTGTAAATATTAAATTTAATTAATTTTAATTTAATTTAATATTACTTTCATTTATTATGGCACTTTTCCTTTAATATATATATATATATATATATATATATATTATAGGCATATATATGTACTCTATATATATATATATATATATATATATTCTATATATTTATATATATATATATATATATATATATATATATATATATATATATTGGCACTGTCTTGTACTCAGCAGAAAGTAACTCTTTTTACGTTATTTGGGGTGTGTGCAAAAAACTCTTTACCGTAGTAACAGCTACCGACCTTGACGTGGTACTACTACAGCTTAACCTTTGCCGACCGACTTTTAACTTTCATATTATTGGGGTTGTCGGCAAAGGAAACTAACTGGTAGCTTTTAGTCATGGAGACATCAGTAACAGTCCGCACTCTCAAGTCCTGAGAGAGACTTGAATTTCTTTTTGTCACTTGTATAGTCACGGAGCAGAAGGTGAGTTACCCCGAGTGTCCGAGATTTTCCCTTTGTAGTCTTTGGAGAAAAATGTTTGTCGGTTACCTCCCAAAATCTATATTGGGTTATATTGAGGCAAACTTACCGAGTCGTGAAGGGGAGTTACACAGAGTATCCGATCAATTCCCCATTTGCTCTATGGATGAGAAATTCATGATTCTTGAAGAAGTGAGACAATATGCTTTCCAAGCGGTTGCTAATTTTGTCTGTTATGAAGGTTAAATTCTAACTGCGGCCATGGGGGTGATCCTGATCATTCACCATGGGAAAAGCTACCGACCTTGTCGTGGTGCAGTGGATAACTTTTGCCGATCGCCTTTTAACTGTCTGGTTAATCGGTGGTCGGCAAAGGGACCAACAGGTAGCTACAAGCCAAAATAACAATTTCTATTGGAAATTGGGAAATAACTGTAGGACCGGATTATTTTCCAATTTCCTTTAGACAATGGCTTGCAACGGAAAACACGCAGATGCCATAAGACACTTGTTTTATCGATTTAAATCTTTTAATGTTTAACGCACGATTTTCACGGTTTACAAAAAAATGGTCTCCCTCCAACAAAGTGGAAATTTAAATACAATGGGTTCAACACTCGTTATTCGTTTTTTTTTTTTTTTTTTTTTTTTTTTTTGTAAAAAAAAAAAAAAAAAAAAAAAAAAAAAATTCCTTTATTGTCTTAACATTTGCCGATCACCTTTTAACTTTCAGGTTAAAGGGTGGTCGGCCAGGGGAACTCGCAGGTAAATTTCTAGCGTCTTTTCATCAAGCCAAATTTTATACAAGTTGAAGAGGGTCTTTCAATATTAATTTGATGTTTTATTATATTTCAATTCCATCTTTCCTCAAGTTGATATCGAAGAAATAATAACGATATTTTACCTCTGCGGTCATGGTGGTTTGGGCAAAAACAATGACAGGAAGCTACATGCCTTGTCGTGGTGCAGTGGCTCGAGCTTTCCCCCGAGCGCCATCATATTAATAGTTAGGGTTTGAAGGGGAAGTGACTAAATCGTAGCTTCCGAAATATGTTGCTCTGAGTAACATAAATCGAGACGAAGATCGATACTAGCAATAAGTTTCTAACGCATTTCGGACTCGATTGTTAGATGAATCCTGTCTTGGAGAATGAAAAAAGCAACGACACAAAGGGTGTGGCAGCAACCCTGCGCGTACTGATAGCTTTTACTATCGGGAGGCAAAGTGGCCAGTAGGTGAGACGAAAAGCTCTTCTCATGATATATAATATGCTGGCTGGAGAAGCGGGTTGAATGCGAGAGAAAACCCGTTTTATCCAATATCATGAGGACTATTAGGTTCCTCCTATTGACTGTTCTTTTTTTCTGCTTTTTTTCTGAAATCACCGTTTTTAAAATATAAATAGACATTTCTAAATAGGTTATCAAATTTATAGGTAGTCATGGTATATCAACAAGCTTCATCACCATCGAAACATTGTAAGAAGAGAATCTGGTAGTATTAGGTAATAACATCGCAGTAATAAACTCTTGCACTATATTCCGACTTTAACGCGACTTTTAACTTTTTACATTTTTTTTTGGGGGGGGTGCAAAAAAAATGCTTTCCACTACGATAGCTACCAACCTTGACGAGGTGTAGTGGTTTAACTTTTCCCGGTCGCCTTTCAACCTACTTGGCAGGAATGCATGTTAAATGAGAAGCAGGCCGGGGAGGGGAACTAACAGGTAGCAAGAGGAGAGACAGTTCGCTTGGACGACTGCTGTGGTTGACCTCTAAACATGGCGAGAATAGGAACCGGTCACATGCGCAGCTTCGTGCCTTGGGTAGAAGTTTGAAACATACCCTGATCCGGTGGGGCGGGGCTGCCCGAACTCTCACACTTTGCTTCTCTAACCATAAAAGGTGTGATAGTGCGGCTAGAAGGAACCATTGTCGATTCGCGTCGCTGGACACGGGAAGAGAGGCGAAAGCGTAGAGGTCAGTGAACTCACTCATTGGCCACTACCGTCGCTTTCACTGATTGGCGTACAGCGTGGATATCCACCCAATCGTTGGTAAACAACTTTCGTACTAGCCAGGGTGTTAAGTGTAGAGTCCCTTCATTAGGAACGGGCGCTTGAAACTTCTTTTAACTAAGCTGCAAAGGTTCAACCCCCTTACTCGAATGGGGCGGCCGTGCCAGTAGTCGCGTGGGCACGTTAAAGATTCCGCGACAAATGACGCAAAATTGTTCCGGTTGGATGGCAAGGTGCCTTTCCTGATGGAGCAGTAACAGCACCTGCTGCCACTAGTGTTGCCTAAAACTCGGGAAACATCATAGCCATCTAAGAGAACGGGGACAGGTTTGACACAGTTGCCCAGCTTTAGGGGCCTTTAAGATTACCTTGGCTAGTGATGTTTAAATGGTTTAAGTCGCTTCTTGAGAGATCAGAATGCGGCTTTCGGCAGCTGTCTTGGAAGGTGAGAAAGTGTTTCAGATTTTCCATTTGTAGTCTTTGGAGGAGAAAAGAGGCTGTCGACCAACAAGTCTTTTTTTCTGGATGCACAATTACAGAGTAGCAAAGGTGAGCGAGTGTCCGAGCACTACCGTATTTGGTTTTTGGAGGTGGAATTCATTTCCCAATTTGCTCATGTGAGGATAAATTTCTGATTTAAAAGTGAGACAGGTCGAGTGTCCGACCGATTCCGTATTTGGTCTGTGGAGGTTCCATTCAAGAGTCGTAAAAATGAGAGACAGTGTTTGAGCATTTCCCAATTTGCTCATGTGAAGATAAATTTCTGAGTTAAAAAGAGACACCCCGAGGATGATTAAGTGCCTTCTTGAAGGAGCAGAAGCAGCAGCACTAGCAGTCACTGTTGACTGTTGAGAACTCGGGAAAAGCTTACCTATCCAAGAGAGCTGGGACAGGCACTATGAGAGACTCTTTTGAAACACGATGGCCCTGCCTTAGGGGAATATAAGAATACCTTGGCTAGTGGCGATCAATGGTTTAGGTTAGTTGGCTAAGTCGCTTCTTGAGGGATCAGAGTGCAGCTAGTGGTTGCTGTCTTGAGAGGTGATAAAGTGAAGGTGAGATACCGCTAGCGTCTGAGATTTTACCATTGGTCTTTGGAGGAGAAATAAGGATGTTGGTTACCTCCAAAAGTCTAAAGGGTTATCTGAGGACATAAGAATGTTCAAGCATTTCCCAATTTGCTCATGTGAGGATAAATATCTATGTTGATAGTAAAACAACTCGAGTGTCCGAGATATTTAGTATTTGGCCATCGCAGGTTAAATTCACTCGTTTTAAAAGGTGAAAGAATATAAATAGAAAATAATAATTTAAAGGAATAAAGACAAGAGACAGTGTGCAGTTGAGACGAAGAAATGGTTCGAAACCGGGTCGAAAGTTTTATCGAAGAACATTATTTCTTTTTCTGTGATTCGCGGGGTTTCTATAGAAGAGTCTGCATTAAAGAGAACGTAATTTTGTTTTAGATTTTAAATCATGAAATTAGAATTGAATAACCCCAAAATATTACTTAGAAACGGTAGGTCGCTTGAATAGTTGAGTGTCAGGTATCTCAAGTTTGTTTATTTTTTCTATATATATATATATATATATATATATATATATATAATATATATTATATATATATATATATATATATATATATAATAATATATATATATATATATATTATATATATATAGATATATTAGTGTAGCGGATATTCACATAGTTTTTCACAATCCGCATCCGTATTAATTTTTTAAGGATAACGGATAGTATACATCTGTGGTGGTGACAACTAAAAAAAAAAAAAAAAATAAGAAAACGCAGCAGAATACCTTTATATATATTATTATATAAAAATATATTAATATATATATATATATATAAATATATATATATATATATATATATATATATATATATTATTATATATAATATATATATAAATAATTAAAGAAAGAAAGACTTTCAAAGATGACAAAACACTCATTGCTGGAGATAGATATAGATTTCAAACTCTGCAAAACGATGACGTATTTGTGCAATAAAAATAACAACTTCTCTAAACCCTAGATACAAAACCAAATTTCTCGAACCATGTGTTTTACAAAAGGTTAAAATTAATTAAGAATGCCTATGTGATAAAATGCTGCTAAAGGCAGAAATATTACCAGCCAATAAAAAAACAAAAG
>JABUQX010048706.1:12500-15000 GCA_015478945.1 Trachelipus rathkii | reverse complement strand
TCCAATCTAAAAATGGCCAGCAGAGACGCTCAAATACCCAATCCGTATGGATCATCGGAGAATTACAGAAACAAAGTGGGAGAATGGGAGCTAGTATCAGTTAACAAGCCCAACACGCTACCACTAGCAAGATTCAACAGGACCTTCAGAGATGGAACAGTTGATGTAAGCTTTCATATAGCAGTCGACAAACAGAATAAAATATTCTATTATAACAGTTCAGATGATGGAGCATCAGCTCTAGTCGGGTATTTGGGTGTTGAGAAAGGTTATTGGACAGCTAAAGACTATAAAAAGAAAATAATAAGTTTTGGAAAATGGAAAAGCTTTTTAATGAAGAATTCCATAGATATGGATGTAGACAAAGTTTCTCATATATATTTATTCCGACCTAAAGGGAAAGAAGATAGTTTAGCAATAAGATCTGCTATTGCCAATATGATTATAACAACTACATTTCAGGAGCACCAATATATTAGCGTATTCATCCAGACAGCCATATGTATGTACAGGAGTTACTTCGCAGCATTTATAGAAAAGAGACCAATTTCAGTGACATACATTGACATAGATGATTGGGTGGCAATATATGGTCCAAAGAGGCCTGAGACACCAAGAAATTATATATGGCAAATTTTCTTAACATATTTTATCATACCTAATAAGTCTTATGACTCTGGTTTCTTTGAGACACCTCTAACAAATAGGCTGAACACAATATCTGCAGTAACTAATCTATCGATTAAATCATATCATATAGTCGATTCAGCGTATAACGCAATAGGGAAATTATTGTCCCAATCTAGAGAATTACTCCAATTAAACACATCATGGATATTAGACGCATCTTCAGTAAGTAATTCAGGATTATCTCGGATATTAGACGCATCTTCAGTAAGTAATTCAGGATTTTCTCAAGTTCGTGACTAGATATTGATGTGTCTTAAATGGGGAGGTTTAGTTGGATTTAAGAATTCATACGATTTCTGTCATGCAGATTCATCTAAAATATGGACGTTAGAAGCCCTTGTTGACCAGTACCATCATATAAATGACGCTTACAACAAACTGAAGAGCACAGGTCCTAACTTTGAATATGCTAGAATGCTTGGGAAAAGCGATGAGTCATGGGCTCATAGTAATTATCCGGATGTTTTATACTGCATGAAGTATCGCAAAACCCAGACACAGAAGCAATTTGAATTTCAACTAGGCAAGATAGTACCTATTGTGTCAATAATTGAGTTAGAGATTTATTAAATATAAACTTGGATTCAACAACAGATTCAGTCATGAGTGACAAGGTCAAGAAACTGTTAGCATTGAAATCATTAAAAGCACCAGCAGCTTCCAAAGAGACAGCAGCTGCGTTTAATAGGGCTGCTATGGAAGCTCTTGAAAGAGTCATAGCCGAAAGAGGAAATAAGGGTCTAAATGCATGAGATTAAGAAAAAAAAAAAAAAATTTTAAGGTGTTAAATAACCACTATTAATTGAAGAATATGATTAGATGTTGAAGAGAGTGACCGTTGTCACGATGAAGTGGCGTTTCTTCCCGGAGGCTGCTTAGGAATCTTCAGTAGGGCTAGCAGCCCCCTGCCCCAGACGCCACAACTTATTTTAAAGTTAACTGGTTATATTACAGGATGCTAAGTGTAAAAAGGTTAAAATTCAGGTACTGTTGTTAATTTCGTGCTCCGCCATTATAAGAGTTTTGTTATCTTGGATTTATGGTTAATACGTACAACTGGTGAAGGGATATGAGAAACTGGGTAAGTTTAATGACGGTTTATGTGTGCACCTTGGGTATTTAAATTGTTACTTCCATGATTTTCATTGTCGGCTTATTGCACGCGAACATAGGAGCATTGACGACTGGTCACGTGTTCACGGTTACTATGGTTACTCGGTAGGTCTGCTATGTGATTCGTGGGTACGAGTCACGTGGATTTTGAAGTATTTATTGGTAATAATAAGTTTTAGTTGCCATGACTGAGTTTATTTGGGTGATTTTCCAATGACGTCTTGATATTGCTATCAACTTGGTCACGGTGTTGACAAATAGATTTGAACAGGTATTAAAATATAATAAGTATAGTAAATTATTGAGAGACATTAAGTTTTGGGGTGAAAAGAATTGTTGGTGAATTGTATATTTTAAAGAAAATTGTTTATTGTTTTATTCCTTCGCGTATCAGCATTATCAAAACCGCAAATCATAAAGGAAAGAGTTAAAAGGTTAAAATAAAAAGACGAAAAAACTTAAAGTACATGAATTAAAGTTATAATCGGTTAATATTATATATATATATATATATTATATATATATATATATATATATTATATATTATATATATATATATATATATATAATATAATTATATATATATTATTTATATATATATAGGGGCCTACGCGCAAGCCTGGCTGCCATTGCTGCCCAGGGCCCCCGCAAAGTCTAGAGCCTCACTGGGCCTTATATATATATATATAATAATAAT
>JABUQX010048706.1:0-10000 GCA_015478945.1 Trachelipus rathkii | reverse complement strand
TGCTGCATTCAGTACTAGTAGTAATAGTATGGCTCGTAGTATCGATAACTCTGGCAGGAAAATTCGAGGTGTCAGAGGGGGGTGAGTGACGCCGCCTACATCCCACCCTTTGTTCCGATCTTGGTGATGTTCACTTAACGGTAGTGTCTAAAAAACTATGGCAGTGAAATTGAGGGTGTCAGAGTGGGGCGAGTGACCCCGATATATCTCGCCCCAAATCACGTCGCTGAGCGGTAATTGGGTGTCCCGCAATGTCGAATGAAAAGAGCAATGAAACTTTGGCGCATAGTGTGCTGGTTGAAAGTAAGGTTTGGTCAACCTGACTGGAAATTGAGCCTTTGCGTTTGAGATTTCTTTGCTTTGAGTAAGGAGGAATCAGTTTTGTGTTCATGCGATGATGAATGAAAAGAACAATGAAAGATTTGGCGTTGGGGAGAGGAAATCTGAAACTTATTTTTGATCGACTTGACTGGAAGTTGAACCCCCGCGTTGGGGAGAGGAAAGCTGAAACTCATTTTTGATCGACTTGAGTGGAAGCTAAACCAATCGCGTTTCTGATTTCTTTGATCTGAGTAAGGATTCAGAGCTGCTTCGATGACCGATATGATGCCAGTCAAAAAGACTGGAAGATGAACTCTTTACATGTTTTTGGGGTGGGCAATAAATGCTTTCCACTATGAAGCTACTGCCCTTGTCGTGGTATAGTGGCTTGAGCTTTCTCGATTCTCGAGAAACTGACCAACAAGTAGCTACGTGCGTTCGTCTATCTCTCCATGGTGGCTTGGACACCCATCATGAGTTTTTACTTTCATAGCTGCATTCGTAACTTTTTGTATGTATGTTTCTCCGAAACGATGTCTAATCCGGATCATCGATGTGATTCGGTGATCTGTGCACTACTAGGTTTTTGCCATTTTCGATGATGGGTTGGCTTTTTCTAGTTGTAAGTTTTTTATTCTCCGAAAACGATGTCTAATCCGGATCACCGTCGTGGTGCGATGATGGCTTCACTATGTGGTGCACCCATCAGTGCACCACTACGTGTTGGCTTTTTCTTGAGCAAGATTAAAAAACAAATATATGTTACTTCTATTTTGGTCATTCACATTTTGGAAGAAAAGTGTTTGCCATTTTGATTATATCTCCTTCTTGCACAGATTATATTACAAATATATATTACTTCATTTGTTCATTCATATTTTGGAAGAAAAGTCTATATCTCTCCATGGTGACTTGGGTACCCATCATGGAGCGTGCTGCGTTTTGATCTGCGTGTAGCTGCTCCCACCGCTGTCATGGTGGCTTGGTACACCACCATGACAGGAAGCTACGTACCTTGTCGAGGTGCGGTGGCTTGAGGCTTTCCCTAATCACACCTTATTATTGCTGGTTTGGGTGTGAAGGGGAAGTGACTAAATCGTAGCTTCCAAATATGTTGCTCTGAGTAAGATGAATCATGACTCGAAGATCGATACTAGTAACAAGTCTCTAACGCATTTCTGACTATATTGTTAGATGAATCGGTTATCTTGTCTTGGGAGAATGAAAAGAGCAACGAAACAAAGGGTGGGGCAGCAACCCTGCGCGTAGCGATAGCTTTTGTTATCGGGAGGCAAAGTGGCCAGTCGTGGCCCTCTGTCTATGCCTGCATAGAGAGAGAGAGAGAGAGAGAGAGAGAGAGAGAGAGAGAGAGAGAGAGAGAGAGAGAGAGAGAGAGAGAGAGAGAGAGAGAGAGAGAGATCGGCGGCGGATGTCTAAGTAGTTCCAGTAGTCGTTTCTCCCCCTACCTAACCCTAATAACGATGGTGATTTGGAAATAAAGTTTCGGCCACTGGCAATAAAGCAGGCAGCTACTACTGTCATCATACATAAAACCGCGATCGACACCCAGGGTGTAAGGGTTTGCTACCAAGAGTTAGGTCTTGGTCTTGGAAGGAATGGACTTGACTCCTTATAATGAACCTAGAAGTTTTGAAAATGATTACTCAGGTCTCTTAACTTTAATTACTGGTTCATATTTATCTTTGACTGAATTTGATCGAGGTATGCGAAAGCGTATCTCTGAATCCATGTATGCCTATTATTGTATCATAGGCTTATGGAATAGACTATGGCACATTACATCTGCCACAAAAGGAGAAAACTTTATTGCGGATATGGAATTAAAACGCTATCTGCCTGAAATGGTTTTCCCAAAATAATTAGTCCAATACTTGCTCTGAGTAAGATGAATCATGACTCGAAGATCGATACTAGTAACAAGTCTCTAACGCATTCCTGACTATATTGTTAGATGAATCGGTTATCTTGTCTTGAGAGAATGAAAAGAGCAACGAAACAAAGGGTGGGGAAGCAACCCTGCGCGTAGCCGCGTACCGATAGCTTTTATTATCGGGAGGCAAATTGGCCAGTCGAATTGTTAATTGGGATGATTGAGAAATGGATCAACTGGTAGCCCGAGTTCTAACATCTGATTTCCGAGGACTTCCATATGTGGTTATTGGATGTGCAAAGAACTTTCCACCGCGGCATGGGGGTTGGCGAACCCACCATGGAAAAAGCTATCGACCTTGTCGCTGGTGCAGTGGCCTAAGCTCTCCCCGACCTTACTTCACTTGTCTGTCTGCTAATGATTGAAATGTTCGAAAGGGGAGTGAATAGGTGAATGGGAGTCGCATGAATAGGGGAAGGTGAACTAACAGATAGCTACTGTAAATAAAAACTACGCTGCAGGAAAGAGATGATTTATTTGAGGAATTGGAAGAGTTGAAGGTAGGTAAAAGATATAGTGGTTCTGAATGAGATCTGATATGAAAGCGCGAATGGTTCAAAGAAATCTAGAATCTAAAATCTAGAAACGTTGCCTGTTGATGAAAGATCTTCTGGATGGAACACTGATATCCTCTTGCTGCTGAATTACTCTTGAATTCTCTGAAAATTTCGCGCAGGAAGAGGGGGCCAGTCAGTAAACCCAGCTGATGAAAAGCTACAGACCTTGGGAGGCGGAGAGAAAACTTTAAAGAAATCCATGCTCGGCTTCTCTCATGCGCGTGTTAGTACGTATGGGAGGGGTTACCAGCTAGAGCGTGGTATCTAAATAATAATAAAAAAAAAGATCCTAGATTGGGAAGCGTTGTGCGCAGTTTCGTTCCAACAGGACATATTAATGGAGGTAACAATATTGTTAACGATCGAGGCTTGCCCCTTCAAGAATCTAGCATCCACCGTCGGATATACATAGGAGCAAAAAATATTGCAGCTCGCGGTCCTATAGGTGCAGTGTCTTACAGACTCTGAAGCCTGAGCTTTTACTGCCCGTTTTTGTTTAAACAATGTAGCCTAAGTATACTTTGCCAACATAGCGGACGGCAGAGCAGCTGCTGCGGGTGCAGCTTTGGGTAATGTGGTATTGGTAGATGGTCTAGGAGTTGCTGAAAACATGGCCGTGATTACTGGTGCAGCTTCCCCTGCAAATGCGGCTGGAGGAGTGGAAATTAAAGTTTCGGTCCAAAATGCAGAATGGTATGATGAAGGGGAACAGCTTGGTGCTGGAGCAGGCAACGGTTTTTTGTGGCCCCACGCTTCGCTTCCAGAGAATATACCTGTGGTTTGGGCAGGGGGCCGGGCTATCTTAAACCCCAATTGGGAAGGTATCTCTCCTTACATGACAAATTCAACATCTGGAACTCCCAGGATACATTACGGAAATGATTTGAATATTCTCGATGGAGTTTCAACCACAGAGTCCGCCATGATGGAGGACAAAGAAAAATTCTCAAAAAGAAAGAACCATAACAGCACGTGCTGACATTTTAGTTGCGGGGTATCTTAAAAGTGATGTGCAAGCATTAGCCGGATTTGCGCACGCCTGTCATGTGCGTATCGATTCTCTGATCTACAAGTTGAGTATGTATGCTGGGTATCTGTTGCTCAAACGTGCAGACTATCAAAGATGGAGTCACTTAGAAGGTCAGACCACTCCTATAACACCCCGGCAGGCAATTGCGCCTGATTGTATAAAAAACAGAGGTGTGGTGATCAATAACTCCCCTATTCCTCAAGAACAGTGTGGAAGATACACTCCAGCTTTTGCGTGGAACGGCATAATCGGAGAAGCTAACCCAGGGACAATAAGGTTCCATGCACCCTTGGGGTTTAGTACCTCGATACCCAGAATCTTTTCGTCATCCCTTACACTATTATGAATTACCCTAAACATCAGGAAATGTTGGCATTTTACATTGCCTTGCATGCAACGTGGCCTTTATTCAGCATAGGCCTATGGGAGGATACTTACGACGTGACGGCTCCAGGCGCTTATAGAGCTTACTACGCCTGGAATGGGAGTTTTGTATCTATTCCTGGTTACATGGACTTGCACAAAGTGCTCCCCCGGCGCGTGGCGGGCCACATCAATAACAACCAAGATTTGGGGGCAACTATTTCTATAATATAAAGATTCGGGAAACTGCCTACTACTAGGCATCCTGCAGGCCAAGTTATACAGGTCGCCTTTGATAACCAAACAATTGCAGATGTCGTGGAATATAAAGTGGCAGATTACACTGGACGACAGAAATTTTGTTAAATGGATATCTTGAACTGTTTCTTATGTATTTCGGTACGCTGAAAACGAATATAACCTCCAAATTTGCACAACGGGCTGTTTTTATTTTGTTGTAATTTTACATATTTCATAAACTAACAATATAATTCACAGTGTAAAATATCCTGTTTTGTTTAACTATTTTCTAGCGATTTTATGAAAAAAGGTGATCGCCAGCAATATAAAGCGTATAATAAGTAGGAACCAAAAAATAGATAAAATAAACGCCAAACATGATAAAAAATGTTTAGCGAACTCTATAAAAATAAACCTCTGTCAGACGCTTTTCATGAGTCATTTGCCTTCAATTTGTATCTGGACGCTCAGTGTGAAGTGTGTGATATTAATATATTATTGATTTTATATATATATATATATATATATATATATATATATATATATATATATATATAATAGTATATATATATATATATATATATATATATATATATATATATATATATATATATATATATATATACTGTTCAAATTGTTTAATTTCACTTACAGATTAGATACCTTAATTAAAATGCCACGAAATTGTAAAAAAGATCCAAACAAATCTTGTTACTTTTGTGGTGAGGTAACGTTAAAGTCCCAAATAAGGAATATTATTCCCTTAATAAAAAAAAGCATATAAACTTTATTTTGAAATTAATCTTGGTGATCAAGATAAATCTTGGGCAACCTCTGTGCGTCTTGTGTAACATTACTTAGTGGTTGGCTTAACGGACAGTCCAGACATATGCCATTGGTATGGAGGGAACCAAAGGATCACGCAATGGACCGTTATTTTTGCATTACAAAAATTGCTGGAATAACAATCAAGACCAAGAAGACCATTAAATATCCAAACCTACCTTCGGTTATTAGGCCTGTTCCTCACAGCGAAGAGCTTCCTATCCCTGCACCACCTGAAAACGTTAATCTCATGTCAGAAAACTCCGACGAAGAAGATTAACAATTACGTCCAGAAAATGACGACTTTGAAGACCTTGTTTATGATGGAATGTCAACAGAACCTCATAGAATTAATCAGCATGAACTCAATGATCTAGTTCGAGATTTATCATTGACAGTCGAGTCTTTGATAGCTTTGCACGAAGACGCTCCTGCACTAGCAAAATGTTAAACTTTGTATGCCTTTCAGTATTAAATCTACGTCCTTGCACTATATTCCGACTTTAACGTAAACTTTCTACATTTTTGGGGTGTGTGCAAAAAATGATTTCCACTACGATAGCTACCGACCTTGACGTGGTGTAGTGGCTTGAACTTTCTCGATTGGTCCCTTAACTTAAAGGGCTGACCGAGGGGACCAACAGGTAGCTACTCTTTTTACGTTTTTTTTTTTGGGGGGGGTGCAAAAAACGCTTTAACGTGGTAACAGCTACCGACCTTAACGTTGTACTATGACAACCTTATCCGACCGCCTTTTAACGTTCATATTAAAGGGGTTGTCAGCAAAGGGAACTAACTGGTAGTTTTTATTCATGGAGACATCAGTAACAGTCCGCAGTCTCAAGTCCTGAGAGAGACGTGAATTTCTTTTTGTCGCTTGTATAGTCACGGAGCAGAAGGTGAGTTAAACCGTGTCCGAGATTTTCCCTTTGTAGTCTTTGAAGAAAAATGTTTGTCGGTTACCTCACAAAGTCTATATTGGGTTATATTGAGGCAAAATTACCGAGTCGTAAAGGGGAGTTACACAGAGTGTCAGATCAATTCCGTATTTAGTCTATGGATGAGAAATACACGATTCTTGAAGGTAGGAGACAATTTGCGTCGAAGAGGTTGTTAGTTTTGTCTCTGCAGGTTAAATTCCCGCTACGGCCATAGGGGTGTTCTGGGCACTCACTATGGAAAAAAACACTAACTTTATCATGGTGTAGTGGCTAACTTTTGCCGATCGCCTTAAACTGTCTGGTTAAAGAGTGGTCGGCAAAGGGACCAACAGGTAGCTAAAGCCAAAGAGCATGTAAATACTGGTTTTTAACTAATTTAAATATTGTAAATATGACTGCATGCACGGTTCAAATGGTAAGAGATTCACGTAACATCTGTCGCACTCGAAAACCCTTATTTTTTTTTTTTTTTTTTGGGGGGGGGGTACGAAAAAAAACATTTTCCATTGTAGTGGCTACCGACCTTGTCGTGGTACAGTGGCTCGAGCTTTCTCTGTCGCCCTTTTAGTTTTCTGTTTAATGGGCTGATCGAGAAAGGAACCAACTGGTAGCTTGAGTTCTGACATCTGGAGGTATAATTACTGAGTCGCAAAGGTGTTTGATACCTTTAGTGTCCGAGAACAATCGTATTTGGATTTTGGAGGCGAAATTCATGATTCATGAAAGTATGATACAATTTGCCAAGAGGCTTTAAATTTTGTCTGTGCAGGGTAAATTCCCACTACGGCCATGGAGGTCTGAGCACTCACCATGGGAAAAGCTACCGACCTTGTCGTGGTGTAGTGGCTGACCTTTGAAGATCTCCTTTTAACTTTCTGGTGAAAGGGTGGTCAGCAAAAAGACCAACAGGTAGCGAGGGTCCGTCTAACAAGCCAAAAATCATTCTAGAAGAAAAGAGGACCAAGGTTTGCTTTTCCCTTTCTTTCTAGAGGCTTGTGTAGACAAACCATGATTGTAAATATTAAATTTTTAAATTAATTTTAATTTAATTTAATATACTCTTTATGGCACTTCTCCCTTATTATATATATATATATATATATATATATATATATATATATATATATATATATATATATATATATATATATATATATATATATATATATATATATATATATATATATATATATATATATATATAAATATTGAAATTAAATTTTGATTAAGATCCTATATTTCGATCTTCCTTTATATTATTTGACTCGTTACTGATATAACCTTTTTGCGGGAGGTAGGGTTCGTTCTTTGAGAGGCTTTCCTGGAATGGTGAAACAAGAGACCAAAGGGGTTGAAAAAACACAAATAAATTTGGTTTTTTATATATAATAAATAAGCATGAATAAATTAGTATTTTATTATTTTGTTGTAACTTTGTTGTTATTTTTTGAAGTTTGTAAGTTACAAACTTGAGAAGGGGAGAAATATAAGCAAACCAACAAAGTTATCAGAAAAGGTGAGATTAGTTAAAACTTTTCTAAGAAAGGTTCAGACTGCTTACGAAGAATAAAGAACAAGGAAGTCGAGACAATCAAAGGTGGTAGAATTAAATAGCAACGACGAGAAAAAGTAAACCCGTTGGAAAACGTAAGTAAAAAAAGTTAGTTTTATTTTAGTAAGAAAAATTAAGAAGTGATTTTAATGATAGAAATTTGTGCATTTTAGGGGAACTGAGTGCGGCGCAACAACTTTTGACATCCAGGCTTTGTTTTCTGAGGGAGTCATCAAACGACTTGCAGTGGTTCAGTTCGTCGACTGAGGTTGGCTGGATCGACGGTACAAGGGAATAAATTTAGCCAGACGGTGATTCGGACTCAGTTTGTCGTCAGACCGATCTTGAGCGGCGAGGGTTTCATTGTTGAGACGAAAGGCGGCTTATCACAGGAGAACGGAGTTTGGGTGTTGATAAGTGTTGTTTAAGGGATTTGTGGGTAAGTTATTTATTACTAAAGTTACCAAGATCGAAAAGTTACGCAAAAAGTTTGGAATTGTGTTTTACTAGTTTACGACTTATTAATGAATTATTTGTGACGTGAGTATTATTTAGCGGATTTATGATTTACTGTTTGGACAATGAAAATATTATTAGAAGATTGAATAAATAATTGAGTTACATAGGGCATTATTTCATAAAATAAACACAGTTTGGGATATTTATGTAAAATAAATGAATCTGAATAATGTATTATTTGTAAAACAGGCATTTTGGATATTTAATATAATTGGTGTAATTATATCTGTTTTTAAGAAAAACCTACGTGTTTAATAACCTCTTTTTCCTTGTTGTTTATGTTAACCGAAAATTTTTTAAAAGTAAATACTGCAAAGAATTAGCTTAATATGGAAAAAGTTCGTGTTATGCTCTTAATTTCGAAATAATATATCTTTCCATACATTACAGCACAAAATCGTAAATATATTATATATATATATATATATATATATATATATATGCATTTATATATATATATATATATATATATATATATATATATATATATATATATATATATATATATATATATATATATATATATATATATATATATTAATAAAAACTGTTCGTTGTTATTTACACGTTTTTTTTAAAAAAGAGACCAAAGACACTTTTGTTTTTTTTTGTTTTTTTTTAAATTACTTTTTTTCATATACATCAAGTCTTTTAGGGTATTTAAAATAAAATGTAACACAATATGTTAAAAGAGGTATGCAATATAAAAAGTAGATTTTTAGTACTTAGTAGTTTTATTTGTGCTCTAGGGCATATAATTATTACATTTCACATGATCTGATGATTATTATTATTATTATTATTATTATTATTATTATTATTATTATTAATATTTTTTTATTTTTTTTTTTATCTATCTTTATTTATTTATATATATATATATATATATATATATATATATATATATATATATATATATATATATAAATTCTTCATCTACCTTTTTTCTCTCAAGACTGGTGGTAAGCTGCGCGGAAAGGGAAAGCAGTAGAAGAATATGATGACAAAGTCGAAAAGGAAGTCCAGCCTCTACCCCTCCCCCCCCTGTACCATTACTTAGTAGAGAATCCGTCACAGTCAGAAAATCCCACCCCAGAGCTTCAAGGAAACGCGATATGGAACCCTTGCCTGTAACCGCTCGCAGCCTCATCCCTGGCCCAGGTGGCCACAAACCATACCCCCCCCTCACAAAACCTCCCGCCATTTTCTCCTATTATGCACCTTTATTTCGCCTCAAACTCACATTTTTCTCTCCTTCAAACCTTCGTTTACTGACTCAATCCACTTTTTTTCTTCGATCTTCCCAGCCGGTCGGTTTCCAACACACTTCCCACTATACGTCCGCTTAAAACTGACTATCATTCATCCTTTTCCCCACATGACCAAAACCATTCCAACATACTCTTTACGACATATTCTCTCTCATTTACCCCCCTTTCTTCACACCACACAACTCTAATATGTCTATTCCTCATTTTATCAATTCTTCTCACACCTAGCATGCCCTAAGATTGTCCATCTGGAACACATTGAACTTTAGATCTATACTTCTTATTCAGTAGTCTCACTACTATACAATACTGTAGGTAACAACATAGCGTCGTAAGACCCTAGCTGAAGTGGCACGAAAACGCGAAAGCGTTTCAATGATAAATGCGAAAACGGTTAAAAAAACACCCAAATTTGAACCAGTACAATGAA
>JABUQX010048705.1:37500-50204 GCA_015478945.1 Trachelipus rathkii | reverse complement strand
CCAAGGATTGGGAAGTAAGGAGCGCTACCAAGCATCGGAAAAGAAAAAGCAGTATAAGGAGATTATGACAAATGTCGAAAAGAAAGCCCAGCCTTACCGCCCCCTCTGTACCTATTAATTAGTGAGAACTCGTCCTTGGACAGAAAACCACCTAAAGTTCATGGGACCGCGACGGACCCTTCACTATGGTAAATTCGCAAATGTAAGGGTTCATCCCTTGGCCCAGGTGGGCCACCAACCATACCCCCCATACAAACCCCGCCATTCTCTCCTATCATGCACCTTTATTCTCGCCTCTGCCAAACTCACATTTCTCTCCTTCACACATTCGTTCACCGACTCATCCACTTTTTTCTCGGTCTCCCCAGCCGGTCGGTTCCCAACACACTTCCCACTATACATCCGCTTAACCAACGACTATCATTCATCCTTCCACGTGACCAAAACCATTATTTCAACATACTTTTCATTTATCTCTCATTACCCCTTTCTTCACACCACACAACTCTCTAATACGTTCATTCCTCATTTTATTTAATTCTTCCACACCTAGCATGCCCTTAAGATTGTCATCTGAACACATTGAACTTTAGATCTATATTTCTTATTCCAGAACCATAGTCTCAACTACCATACATAACACAGGTAACAACATACCCTCATGAAGACTCTAGCGCACTCAAGACTTAGTCCCTTTACATTCACCAACATTTAATTGCACCAGCAACCTTCTGCCATTCACAACTCCCTACTTTACACTCTGCATCATCCGTTCCTTCTCAATCCACACATACCCTAAATATTTAACTCAGACACTTATTCCAGCTGCTCCCATCTAACATAACTTCACACTAGGGACTGTCCTCACTCACAACCATACCTTCTTCTTATCTTACGTTTACTTTCAACCCCTCCTTTTACATTTACCCTGCCAAAATCTCTCTACCAATCCTCTCAAACTCTCTTAGATTCGCCACACAGAACACAAAATCATCCGCATTATAATAGGTAGGGCACCTCCACCTTCCTTCCATTTTCCATCATTCTAACACCATTTCCTTGCCATCCCCACCTTCGAATTCTTTCATAACCCCCATCCATTATACAAATTGAATAACCAAGGAGACATAACACGACCCTTGTCTCACTCACTATTAATCCTAAACCATCACCATTGACACCATTTATCTTACACATGCTTCACTACGTCATACATACTTTTGATTCCATTCAGAAGCCTCCACCAACACCATATATACTAATACCTGCCATAAAGCATTCCCTATTAACTCTATTCATACGTCCTGTTGTAAATCCAAAACCTAAATATATTTATTCTTCTTCTCCCTCATTTCTCAATCATTTGTTTTTCAATGTAAGATTTGATCCACACATCCTTCTACCACTCCTAATCGCACCTTGATTCTTCACCAATCAGTCCCTCAGTCAACTCGACGCACTCTTCACCAAAATACCAGCATATACCTTCCTACAACACTTAATAAACTTAAATACCCTATAAATTTCTACAGTTCCCCTTTCTCCCTTACCCTTTTATATAGGGTTACTATTACCGCTCTCCTCCAATCCCTTGGAACTAACCACCTCCATAAACGCTTTATTACACAACTTACCAAATCCAATCAATTCACCATCTTCGCTCCGCTCTTGATCATTTTCACTAGAATTTCATCTAACCTGCAGGATGTTACCATTCTTCAACTTCTAACCCCTACCCCATTACCTCCTCCTTACTAATAACCTCATCCCCAAAATACTATTCCTTCTTGCACCATCAAAACCACATACATTCACTACACTCATCATTACTGTTAATTATTGTGCAGATTTTCGAAGTGATTTCTCCCACTCCCTCCACATCCATTTCATCAGTTACAAAAGCACCATCCACATTCATTATTTTAAGCAGTTTCCCCTTATTCTTCATTTCTAACCTATCGCCGCTTCTTCCGAAGAGCTTCCGAGTGCCCTTGTATCTGCTGGTATCGGTGTCCGGCCTGATCGGTCGACTTTCCTGGTCGCTTCTCTCCTTAACGTACTGCAACCTTGTTAGTATTCTTTTTCCTCCTTATATAATTCAAGCATTCTTTCTTTTGAAACTTCATCATTTGCTTTTTAGTACATTTCAACCACGTTCTTTTTTACCTTTAACAGCTTTATCACCTCTTCATTCCACCATTTCACTATTGCCATTCTTACTTTCCTACTTTAGCAAATCCACACACTTCCTTTGCACTTTACTAACAATTGCTCCTTCATTTGCCCCCAGATTGTTCAGTATCAACTTGTTCACATTTCAACTGATTTACTGCGATCGTTCTTACATACTTATCCTTATTGTCGTGCTCACTTGAACTTCCACTCTTATTTTACTACTTCCTTTTCGTATCACTTCCCTCCATCCAAGCCCCCACTAACTTACATTTTACATAGAACAACATAATGATCCGTATAAATCCCATTCCTAACCCCTCATGATTTTAACATTCCAACACATACTTCAACATCTCCTTCCACCAACACAAAATCAATAACTTTTCACTTCATACCATCTCTACCTCACCAACTCTAGTATACTTATGGGATACTCTTGTGTTTAAAGAAAGTATTACTTACACACATACCTCTCTCTTCACAGGAATCAATCACCTTCTACCATGTCTCATTTCTCCCGCCACCCAAAACCACCTGTTAACATCCCCTTTTTTTGATCACCTATCAAGCATTCAGGTCCCCAACACTATCATTCTGAAGCTTCCTACTCACCCTATCCAGAACATCATTCAGATCTATCCCAAAAAAATCGTCTCTCTCAAACGTTTCCTCAGATGGGACCCATACGTCACAACCACAATACCTTATCCTTTTCAAACTTAAATTTAACCAATAGAATCCTAGGCACACACAACACAAAGTCTACCATAGCTTCTGTACCACAGGTCACTCATCCAAATTGCAACTCCCTCTGTCCCTCTTCATCCTCTGTCCATTCCAGCACTCACACCTTTGACCCACACCAATCATCCTCACCTTTTGTCCTTTCATCTTTTGTTTCAGTCACAGCGAGCAAAATCAAATTTTTGCCCTTCTAAATACATCCATCACCTTCTCCTCTTCTCCTCACAACATTTATTCCTCTTGACATTCATGTACCCAACGGTTCATAACATTTCTGCCGAAAATAGAAGGTCGTGTTACGGCGATCAGACCATCTCCGGAGGCATGCATCAGCATTCCAAGCAAGAGATAGGTGATAGTGGGCAGCCAACCCAACTACCACCGCCCTTAGTCGACTTCTACGACACGCAGGGACATACGATGTGGGAAATTTATTCTCCCAAACACACAGGGATATGAGTAGTAGGGGATGTCTGTAAGGTGTTATCTAAGAAGTGAGGGTGTGTACTTTAATTCATGCTGTATATGATATGTAGGATAAATGGTGCGTTAAGTAAAATATGTGCCTGGAGGATGAGTGTGTGAGGAACATGAACGCAAAGTTCCAAGCTATTGTAAAAATGGAGGTAATCTTCACTTTCGAGCATGCGTGTACTCTCCCTCTATATTATATATATATAAATAATATATAGTATAATATTATATATATATATATATATAATATGTATATATATATATATATATATATATATAATATATATATATATATATATAATATATATATATATATATTATTATTTACCTATATATTATAGTAATATATATATATATATATATATATATATATATATATTATATATAATATAATATATATTATATATATAATATATATATATATATAATATATATATATATTATATAATATATATATAGTATATATATATATATATATATAATAATATTATATAGTATATATATATATATTATATATATATAATATATATAGGGGTGCAATATGTTCTTTGATGTATTTTTTGGTTCTCGTATATAGGCCTCTATATGAGTTGTGCGTGATGATTTAAAAATCATAAAACAAATGATGATTTATTCAACAAAATAAATAATAACAAACAAATTTACCCTTTATGAGATTTTCTCCTTTTTCTTCGTTAAGTTCAATGAGCAGTCACAGCCTTTCCTGCGTTTCACCTCCCTTGCCAACTTTTCTTTTGAAAAATCTTTGTAAATTGAGGAGAGTAGATTTTCTGCTGCATAAAATTTTACCTAAAACTCTTTTCTTGCATTGACAACATATTTTCTCACTATTGTTGTAATTCTGATTTCTTCCTTTTGCAAGCAAGTGTAGGTAGTGAGTCCGAGTGAAAGTGAGAAAGATGAGCGGAGAGAAATGGGAAGAGAATAATGCTCAATAGGCAATGAGGGAAGCCTTTTAACAATTTTTTACGTACTTATTTCAAAAATTTGCTTACGCAAATCTTGGGATAAGTACAACATAAATATAAATTTTAACTTTTACAAATAATTATAATTGAGGTGCTATATTACTTCCCACGCTAAACACCGAGCGGTAAAGTATATAAATACAAATATAAAGGAATAATAATCATTCAAATGCATACCATATTTGGGGGTATTCGAAAATACGCGCAAACCAATATGAAAAAGCAATCACCAAATTAACAAAAGAAACTGAATAAATACAATGACATCAAATATAAGCATATCTGATTATGTCTGAAGACATAAACACATACAAACATTTTGAATGTAAGAGATTACAAAATATAAAATGGTATATAAACCAAAATTCAAAAATTATTCCAATGAAAGGTTAATTTCAATAAAGCATATCTTGAATAACTAACTGTTAGATATAAGCAAATATAAACATTTCAATGCAAGAAAATACAAATGTTATATAAAATATTAGAGATATCACACACAAGTTGCTATGAGAATGTCACGATGATGAATCGTGGAATTTTGACATTGGTGAGAAGATTAAGTCAGTATGTGAATATCTTGATCCATATAGGCCAAAATTTTGAAACGAGATGAAGTGGTGACGACCAGGGGATTGAGAAAGTTGAAGGATACCAGTTCAGTTTTTGCAATTGTAAATTCCTTCATTTGTTAAAAATGAAACTGAAGAAGTGCGTCCGAAGAGGAGGCCTAAAGTGTTTCGTATGGAATTCAAAACGAGTTTCAGACCTAATCCAAAAATTAATTGAGAATGATAAAAGAGGTCCGTATCGATAGTGCTGGTTCGTGGTTCGGTTTAGTCATCTTCTTGGAATGTTCTGATTTGGATTTTTTAGTATTATTGTTGTTTTTTTTTCCTCATCTTGGTGGTTTTCCTTTGGAGACAAACTTTTCTTGGTGAGGATAAAGGAGTTAGTAAGATAGAGTGTAAGTATCCACTTCTTCGTTGTTTGGCATCGTAATAAGTAGTTACTGGTGAAATGCTAGGTTATCAGAGGCGCTGGGTGTTCCACTGGGATCACCAATTATATAGGGGGCCTAAAATAGTTCTTTTGATGTAAATTTGGTTCTTCTTGGTTCTTGATGTAGGCTCTATATGAGTTGTGTGATGATTTAAAAATCAAAACAAATGATTGATTTATTCAACAAAATATAATAAACAAAACAGTCTCCCCTTTTTTGAGATTCTCTCAATTTTTTCTTCGTAAGTTCAATGAGCAGTCACGGCCTTTTCCTGTATATACCTCCTTGTCAACTTATTCTTTTGAAAATCTCTGTAAATTGAGGAGAGTCGATTCTGCTGTTGCTGACTTTTCTTGAAGTTTTACCTCCCATGTCTGAAAGTTGGGTTTTCTCTTTTTTAGGAGCAGCAAGTGGGTAGTGAGTCCAAGTGAGAATGAGAATAAGAGAGCGGGAGAGAAAATGGGAGAGAAGTAGTGCTCAATAAGCAATGTGGGAAGCCTTTTATACAATTTGTTACGTACTTATGTCAAAATTTTGCTTGCGCAAATCTTGGCACAAGTACGAACATAAGTATAAATTTTAATTTTACAAATAGTTACATTTGAGGATATATAATATATATATATATATATATATATGATATTATATATATATATATAATAATATATATATATATATATATATATATATATATATATATATTATATTATAATATATATATATTCCTCTTTCTCTATATATTATATATATATATAATCTATATATATATATATATATATATATATATATATTATATATATATATATATATATATATATTATATATATATATATTATATATATATATATATATATATATATTATATATATCATTACTTTCCTACTTACACTCTGCATCATCCGTTCCCTTCTCATCCAACACATACCCTAAATATTTAAACTCAGACACTTGCTCAGCTGCTCACCATCTAACATAACTTCACACTTGAGGACTGTCCTCACCACAAACATAACCTTACTCATATCTACGTTTACTTTAAACCCCTCCTTTTACATACCCTGGCCAAATCTCTCTACCAACCTTCAAACTACTCTTCAGATTCGCCACACAGAACCAAATCATCCGCATATAATGGGGAGAGCACACCCTATACTCATCTCCATTCTCCATCATTACTTAACACCATTTCCTGCCATCCCCACCTCGAATTCTTTCATAATCCCATCCAAATATACAAATTGGAATAACCAAGGAGACATAACACAACCTGTCTCACTCCACTATTAATCCTAAACCAATCCCATTGAAACACCATTTTTTTGAATATATGCTTCACTATCGATACATACTTTTGATTCCCATCAGAAGCCTACCACCAAACACCATATATCACAGATACCTGCCATAAAGCTTCCCTATTAACTCTGATCATACGCCTGTTGCAAATCCATTAAAACCTAAATATAATTTATTCTTCTTCTCCCTCATCTTCTCCAATCATTTGTTTCAATGTAAGATTTGATCCACACATCCTCTACCACTCCTAAACGCACCTTGTTCTTCACCAATCAGTCCCTCAGTCACTCAGACGCGCAATCTTTCGACCAAAATGCCGCATATACCTTTCCCTACAACACTCAATAAACTTATTCCCCTAAATTTCTACAGTTCCCCTTTCCCCTTATACATTTTACAAGGGTACTATTACCGCTCTCTCCAATCCCTTTTAGCTATACCCTCCATAAAACGCTTTATTACACACTTCCAAATCCAATCAATCACATTCTCGCCTCCGCTCTTGATCATTTCTTTAGTAATTTCATTTTATACCTGCAGATTTACATTCTTCAACTTTCTGACCCTACCCATTAACCTCCTCCTTACTAATGACCTCATCCCAATAATACCTATTCCCTTGCACCATCAAAACCACACACATTCAATAACCACCTCATCATTACTGTTAATATTGTGCAGATTTTCGAAAGTGTTCTTTCCACACTCCCCTCACATCCATTTTCATCAGTTAACAAAAGCACATCCCTATTCATTATTCTAAGCAGATTCCCTTATTCTCATTTCTTAACCTTTCGCGCCTTCCTTCCAGAAGAGCTTCCTATTCCCTTGTATGTCCCTCTTCATCCTCCTCTTCCCAAACTGTTCATTTACCTCTTGTGTTTCCCTACGTATGCACCTTTTAGTATTTTTTTTTCCTCCTATATAATTCCAAGCATTCTTTCTTTGAAACTTCTTCATTTGCTTTTAGTACATTCATACCACGCTTCTTTTTTACCCTTTAACCGCTTTCATCACCTCTTATTCCACCATTCGCTGTTAAACATTCTTACTTCTACTTTAGCACATCCACACACTTCTTTGCACTACTAACAATTGCTTCCTTTATTTGCCCCCAGATTTATTCAGTATTCAACTTGTTCACATTCAACCAATTTACTAGCGAGCGCTCTTACATACTATCCTTATTACCTTGTTCTATTGTTCCTTATATATATAATATATATAATATTATATATATATATATAATATATATATATATTATATATATATATATATATATATATATATATTATAATATATATATATATATATATATATAATATATATATTATTAATATATATATATATATATATATATATATTATATATATATATATATATATATATATAATATATATATATATATATATTAATATATATTATATTATAATATATATATATATATATATATATATATAATGTGTTCAGATTGGACATTCTTAGGGGTGCTAGGTGTGGAGAAGGATTAAGAAATGAGTAATGAACGCATTAGAGAATTGTATTGTGTGAGAAGGAAAAGTGAGATAATAAACGAGAGTACATTGAGATGTTTGGTCATATGGAAGGATGGATGATAGCTCGGTTGCCGGAATCAACCTACTGTGAGACCGAAGAAAGGGGATTGAGTCGGGTAAAGAATGCTACTGAAGGGAGGAATGTGAGTTTGGTAGAGGCGAGAAGAAAGGTGCATAACACGAGATAGGGAGTGAATGGCGGGGTTTTGTGAGGGTATGGTTTGAGGGCTTTGCCCAGGAGATGAATCCCACATTGACGAGATACCAAAGTGAGGGTCCGTCGCAGTCTCGTAGAGTGAATTTTTCTGACTGAGACGAGTTCTCACTTAAGGGTTTATAAAGGAGACGGTAAAACAGCGGGGGGGGGCTCTTTTCGACTGGCGTCATGTTCTTCTACTACATTTCTGTTCCGGGTGTATGCGCACATCTCACCCCCAATCTGGGTATAGAAGGTAGTATGAAGATTTTACATATTAAATATATATTATATATATATTATTATTATATATAATATTATATATATATATTATATTTATATATATATTATATATATATAATTATAGTTTATATATATTATAATATAATATATATATATATTATATGGCTGTCGCGCGGCGATGGTATCAGCATGAAATATGAAAATAGTAAGAAAAATTAACCTGAGTCCCCTTCCTTGTGCAATAGTTTCAACCCTTGAAGATTCTTTTGAGAGTACTTTATTTTTCGTTAAATTCCTTTTCCTTTCTTTTAATTTCCTGTTCTTCTACCTGTAATGTTAAAGAGTGAAGCAAGCATAAAATATAATAATAAACAAAAATAAATAAAGAAAATGACACCAACTATCATGATTAAAAAATACAAGGAAAAAAAAGATAAAAACACCAAAAATTTAATGAATAAATAAATAAATAAACAAAAATTAAAAATTTGAAGGTTACTTCAATCTGCTTCCTCCTTTCTACAACTTCGATTTGAATTTCTTCGTTTCGTATCTTCTGTCGTGTTTTCGCTACTTGAAGTTCATAAGCAAGTTGGGCCTCTGCTTTCTGTAAATTTTCAAACAAAATTATGGGGTAATTAAACATATTTAATATTGCACTTTATGTACACATATGTATAAACTAATATCCAGGGTTGTGGAGTCGGTTCAAAAATTTTCCGACTCCGACTCCACCCTCTTCAAAATTACCGACTCCGACCTCTTCAAAATTACCGACTCCGACTCCGACTCCACCCTTTTGAAAATTGCCGACTCCGACTCCAACTCCAACAACACTCTTTTGAAAATTACCGACTCTTGAAAATTACCGACTCCGACTTCACCCTATTCAAATTTACCGACTCCGACTCCGGCTCCACCCTTTTCAAAATTGCCGACTCCGATTCCACTCTCTTCAAAACTACCGACTCTCCGACTCCGACTCCACAACCCTGCTAACATCAAATGAACCTAAATTCTAAAAAAAAATATTTTAAAAACTTGAGCAAACATAAAAAACAATAATTTTAAAAACAAAAATGAAGATTAGAGTAAGTTTATCACAATTAGAAAAAATAAATTTTCAATTTATTTTTTTCTAATTGTGATAAGCTTAAACTAATCTTCATTTGAGCTACATACCGCTGTATTAATTTCCCTGTCAAACTGTGCTTTTTGAAGTTTGTAATGCCTGGCATTGTCTTCAATCTTTGTATCAGTGTTGTACTTAATATCCATAGATGATTTTTCACATTCTGCTTCCTTTAAGAAAAATATTTAATAAGCTTAATGTGTAATCACATATCAAACTAATTTAGTAAAATAATTACAGTAATTTTAAAATGTTATTTAAATTTTCAAATTATAATCTTAATTAGCAAACATAGGTATTCAAACCTCTTTTGACACCTATCACAAACTATGGTAAAAAATTATAATGACTACCTCTGAATAATAATATATTATGTACTTTTCACTAACGACATCCAATTTAACAAATACTAAGATTACTTAAACAAATAAAAAATAAACAAAACTTTAATATAATTAATAACATTGTTTTTTTTTTTTAATGTGAGGTTACTTTTCAGTTACATTTCTAAGTTGTGAGTCTGGAAAATTTGTAGGATGAGAAATGCTGGACTCGGAAATGAAATGTTTAATTTGTACATACAAAACGTGGACATTGACTGTTATTTTAGTTCTGTATTTAACTTTTACAGAGTAATGATCTTTCATTAATTAATTACAAATTAGCAAAAATATATTTCAACATACAAATTAGGTAAAACAATGAGAAAAAAAAGTAATATAGCAAATAATGCAGCTGTACGAAAAAGCTGTAGCCATTTGCAATTATTTGGATGTTACATGTATAATGAACACACGTGCTGGCTTGAGCGAGTACAGTTATTGCATCGCTAAGGATGAGGTCAACTTAAGAAAACAGTCAAACCTTTTCAAACAAAAAAAAACGAGGGAGAGATTGAAATACTCGTACGTTATTTCTTTAAGAATGTGGTCGAAAAAAATAAAATAAAATGTCTTTATCACATTTCATGGATAAAAATTAAGCCCCCCCCCCCCCAAAAGAATGAATGTATATTTTTTTTCCTTATCCCCTTTTGTATCCCACTAGATGTGAGGTAGGGTGCGTAACATGCACAGAAATAGGATAGTAAATAGAAGAGCATGAATAAAGTCGAAAACCACAAAACCATCCCCTCCATACCCTTAAGTGAGTCTTTTGTAGAATTCTGGTACAGGCTGAAAACATTTCCTTAAGACAAAAAGGGAATGGGGGTTATGTGATGTGCATTCGTGAAAAGTTAAGACCAGAAAAATTTAATTGCATAGACATATTGACCTTACTATTCTTCTTTTGTGACAGAAAATAAATACAAAAATTTAGATAGATGCAGAGGGAGACTGTATTTCTTCACCATCGTGCCATGAACGATTTGATGAATTTATCTTACGCAACACCTTATTATAAAACTTCTCACTCCAACATACAATTTTGACTTACATAGCTCTCGTTGCGTCAACACTTAATCTAGATATCTCCTTTGACCACATACTCTTCATAACAGAAAATAATCTCTCAAGAGGTGCTGTACCACTTGAAGACAAAGAATAAACTCTACAGTATTACAAAAGTGTTGAAAATCTATAAGGTGTTTTACACTCATTTTAAAAAAAAATTATGTGCAAATCTATCAAACAGAAATGTTTTCTGTATTCTATGTATCTAACTGTCTTACAATTATAATTGCTGAGAGCGTACGCTAATTGAATACGAGAATTTCTTCGGTTTTATTCCTTTCCGTTCAGGTGTCTTCCATAGTCGCATACACTTGAACTTTTCAGTGTTTCCTAAACTGCGCTTCTACTTGTTGACACATTCTAAGCTGGTTGCATAGAAATTCTCAGCTACCTTAAATATCTTAATCTCATTAATGTCTTCTGAATCTACTAACATCTTTAATTGTTTATTTGATGTATTAAAAATACGGGACAGAATAGAAATAGGAAAAAACGGTACATATGGTCAGACTATTTTAGGGTATATTCTTATGAAAAATAAACATTAGGAAAACTTTATTACAGTGCAAAAGGAACAACTTGAAAGAAGCATAATTTTTTTTTTAAAGATAACAGAAAAGTCAGTATTAACAAGAACAAAATTAACAGAAAAAAAAGATGATAAAACAGAAGCTGTAGATGATCATCCATGTTTTTCATACCATGAACCTCTACCTCTGTTAGAAAATAACCCATTCAGCCTACATTGTTGGAACTAACTGAAGAAAGGTTTGGAATATTAATCATAGAAAAGGTACCGAAATTCATTTCAAAATAGGGAAAATGATTGTTGTAGGCAACCAGTCATTTTCCTTTCTAGAAGATATTGGATATAAGAGATTAATTAGTCACCTATATACACAATATGTTTCTACTACTATTCTACATCCCAACAATATAGAGCAGAGTAAACTAAACACCAGCTGCAAGAAAAGGAATCGTTTTTCTCCAACATATGTCCAAAGCAACAGCGAAAGATTCACCCAAATGCCGAAGGGAAGAGTACCAAGAATAAGAAAAGAAAGGAAAGATCAAAAGTAGAGCGCTTCTTAAGAAAAAAAAAAAATACTGGCGATCAGAGATAAAATTAGTAGAACTGAGGTGTTTTCAAATATCCCTGTTAAGGATAGACAGGAAAGCTTTAGACAGAACAGAAGTTAAAGCAATAGGTCGATAGTTGGATCGAGAGAGCTAGCCTTTTCGGTACAGACTAAATGAGTGCACGTTTCTAGCAAGATGGGAAAGTCAAACTAGAAAGACAAAGTAGGAATAGTTTACCAAGGAAGGGTGCAAGCTCGGAAAAAGATATTTTGGGAACTACGGGAGGAATACCATCAGAACCTTACGCCTTCTTAGTGTTAAGTTAAGAGAGAGGAGAAATAACATCTTTAAATGAAAATACA
>JABUQX010048705.1:0-32500 GCA_015478945.1 Trachelipus rathkii | reverse complement strand
CGTCAAACAAATCAACATAACAACAAATTTAAAAAGTTAAATTCCCACTATATTCTTGCAAATAAATTTAATGATATTCAGGGTTGGAACAAAAAGTTAAATTCACTACATTCTTGCAAATATATTTAATGATATTCAGGGTTGAACCAAAAAGTCAATTCACTATGTTCTTGCAAATAAATTTAATGGTATATTTCAGGGTTGGACCAAAAAAATATAAGACCAGTATTTATTTTTGCTTTTTGGGTTGTAGTTTTATTCAGGGTTGGCATTAAAAAATTAACCCCCCCCCAAAAAAAAAAAAAAAAAAAAAATTAAATGTAAAATTAATTTTATACATTAAAAAATAATAATTTCAATGGATTAAATTCAAAAAATTTGGGAGCCATTTACACCATATATGCATTTCTACATATTCTTTAAGAGCATATGAGGATAGTGATATCTTTACATATTAATATTTTCATAAAATGTGGAAGCATATCAATTCATATTACAATAGCGGGTAATATATAATATTATATATAGTATAATATACTACTATATTATATATATATATTTATAATATATATACTATATATATATATATACTATATATATATATATATAAGCGTCCTAACCTCGGCGGGGTGACTTCGGACCACCAGCATACTGGAAGTCCCGGGAGGGAGCTGCATGTGGGCACCTTTTTGGATTTTTTTTTTTGATAAATCACTGGCCCTCATAGCTCGGTCATAGCACACAAAAAACTCTTAATAATGTAATCTAATAATAAAAGTTAATTATTAAGTGTTTTAATTACCTCCGACCCTTCAGCCTTCAGGGGTGAAGCGGACCACCATTGAGGGTGACTCGGACCATCTGTTTAAATTCGTCTTATACGTATAAATTCAATTTTATATTTTAATTTTTGTACATAATTATAATATAATTATTTATCATATTACAAATTCGTAATAAGTAATAAAAATGTCAATAATGATTAGAAACTAAAAATAAGAATAAAAAATATAGAAAGTCCGAATCACCCCTCTCCGCTCAAAAATTTTGACACTTTTTTGAATCTCGTTTTTTTTATTAAAATTTCATTTTTAAAATTTTCACTTTAATATAAGTAACTTTTTTATTTATATTTAAATTAATTATTACGTAATAAAAATGTCAATAAATCGTAAAATGCGAAAAACAATGGTGGTCCGAGTCACCGCTCCATCAATTTTTACGGCGGGGTTGAAACTCGGACCAAGTTTAGGCCGTGATATTTGCCACCTAATGACTTGTTTGGATCAAAAATTACTTTGCCAGTTTAAAGCTTAACATTACTCGAGTGTATCCACTGAAAACAATAAATTAAAATCATCCACAATTTTTCATTTTATAACGAAGTTAAAAAAACTCACATTTTTCAAAAGTGAAATTCTATTGAAGGACATTTTGTACCCTAATTTCTAACATTTTTTAAAAATATAAAAACTTTCTAGAATTAAAGATGATCTAAATAAAACTTGTAGTACTACCGTGTGGCTATTAAATGAGCAAAAATTTTTTTTTTTTTTATTATTATTTTTTATTTTATTTAGAGTGGACTGAATCACCCCTCCTAAAGAGGCGGGCCCGGTCACCCCGCCCAACGCTATATATATATATATATATATAATTAAAAATAAGATTAATTTAAATCCTCTATATATTTTATACATTTGGCAGAATTTCATTATATTTTTGAAATAAGGAATAATAAAACTTAAAAAAGTATATTTGGTGATAGTGCATTCTGTTTTTAGAGAAATGCAATAATGCATTCTATATTTTGGAAAAAATGATAAAGGACAGTTAAAAAATAATCTATGAATGCAAACCTCAATTATTTCAAGACAATAGTAAACTTTTCATATAATTATTAGTTCTTTTATAAATTTATTATAAGAAAATAGTCTTCCCTACTTATTTAGATTTTATTTTAAAAATTTCTACAAATTTTATTTTTATAGTTTCAATAGAGTAGGAATAATGAGCGATTAGAAGGAACTAAGACCGTTTTTGTTTTTGTCATCTATGCTTACGCTCAATAAAAAAATGCTTACCCAGGCAGTTTTAGCATGAATTTCATGCATAAACGAATGCAATTTCTCATAAAAGTTACTTTTGCTTACAAACATTTGGAATCATCTGTTGTGATGGACCACAAAGTTTTGGAATAAACAGAAATAAAAAAATAACAAATGGTTTATATTACAAATAATTGATCAACTATTATGATGAAGTTTATCGATTTGGAAAAAATTAGATTTAAAACTAATTTTATTGAATGAAACATTCATCAAATCAAACGGGCCTACCACACCACCATCTTATTTATTTACATTTTTTTGTAGGAATGTGCTTAAATTCAGCAAGCACTGGAAATAGCAACCTTATAGAATTAAGGAAATTCCTTACATTTGGGAAGCATTTTTCATGATTTTGCTCTAAGTTTGACAAAAACGAATTCAAAGGAGCATTTCTTACATTTCATAAGCACAAAAGCAAAAATGAAAACAGCTTTTAATAATTACCAAATAAATAATTTGAAACAATAATATATATGCACAACCAACATAGCCTACAAGTTTTAAAGTGCAAATGCACCTCTCTCAAATTGAACAGTAGCACAATATCATCTTTATTTCTTGTTTATATTTTTATTGCAGCCAACAATAATGTCTAAATGTCTTAACCAAAGAAGGCAATTTTGCAACTGTGCTTGAAACTTGAAAACTTTTCTAATTCAGCCAATCCACAAAAGGTTTCTTAATATCTTAAACTTTCAAGGTAATTGAATTACAATAGTTTTAATACAATAGTTAGTAATACTTTTCTCACATTAGCTACATACCAACTACCCAAAGTCATATTCATATAAAATCTATAAATTTATCATCTCTCAAAAAAATTTATGAGAATATTTGCCAGAAAAAGAAAAGATTATATAAATCAAAATTAATCGAAAGAGAATAACAAGTATGCATCAATTGTTGCCCGAAAAGTTGAACACTCAATCAGAGATGTTGCAAAGTAAATCTCACATTACAGTGTGAATGTACACAACTAGACGAATGGGATGTCTATTCTCAAAAAAATTGTGCATGTGTCAACTTTGTAGTGCCCATCCTCAATCAAAACAACTGGATTTTCCTTCCAATTTTTTAAGATACTCTTTTTCACAATAATATTATCTTTTGGCATTCAATCAATCAATGCATTTAGGGATTCTCCGTAAGTATCGATAAATATATCAGTATAGATATTTCTTTCCAATATATCGAAAATATTTCGATTATACATATTTTCACCAATATATCGATATTGTTTCTCAGTATCGTTGATATTTGTTATATCTGCTCTATATATAGTTCTATATTTACTGAACCATTGCTTCTGCCTCTTATGTTCCCATTATTTAAAAAAAAAAATTGTTTTTCATTTGTGAAACCTTGAGTTCGACAAACTCCGCATGTGTGGGGAGCCGCCTCAAAGTTGTCGATTTTTATAGAGTCCAATAAAACAGGTAGGGACAGCAGATTATGATAGTATCGTGGGAAGTTTGATATTTTACCATTATTTGTGATCATCCAAATATCGATACTTTTTATGCATCAGAATCTCTACAACGCATTTTGGAACATAGACCTTTGCTGTTTTAAGCAAAATGCCTGGCAAAGGTGTACTCTTTTGGTTTACCAGAGTAGGAATAAAGGAGCAAACAAGTCAGGGACAAGCAATAAGGGTAGGTTTTGAGTTATGACGAAGGGGATGTGTTTCGGTCCGAACCTCAAACCAGAAATGGTCTTAAATTTATTATTTTCAGCAATTAGAACCAAATAAAGCAAGCTGCAATTTCAATTGTTTTTCTGTTTATTAATTTGCTTGTATTTTTATTTGAACAAAACCACTTTTGAGATTTTAGAGTTCACCTCTACAATTTTGACGAAATTATTTGAAATTTGTACTATATGATGATGGGTCCATTATAAAAAAATTTATTGCTCAACAAATTTGATTTTGAAACCAAACTCCAACAATGTCGGATTCTAGACAACTAAAAATAGTTTTGGAAATTGAAAAATTGCGATAATTTTCTTGGCCATTCAATCAACACTTGAAATTTTAGACTTCAGCAAAGCTTTTGATAAGGTCTCCCACATAAGACTGATGCAAAAGTTATCGCAATGTGGTATAGGTGGGGTGGTACATGGTTGGATTAAAGAGTGGTTGTGGAATAGAAAGCAGTGTGTACAACTAAATGGCAATAAGTCATCAAGGGAAATAGTGAAGAGTGGTGTCCCACAGGGTTCAGTGCGAGAATATTTAAGTGTTGGGGGATATATATATATATATATATATATATATATATATATATATATATATATATATATATATATATATATATATATATATATATATATATATATATATATATATATATATATATATATATATATATATATATATATATATATATATATATATATATATATATATATATATATATATATATAAATGATTTAGACCAGGGACTTAAATGTAAAGTTTCTAAGTTGGCAGATGATACCAAAGTAGCTACCTCAGTAGGGAATAATTTTGGTTGTATAAAGATTCAAAATGATCTTGATAAACTTCTTGGGTGGTCAGATAAGTGGCAAATGAATGCTAATTGTAAAAAGTGTAGGTTCTTCACATAGGTTACTTTAACTAATTTAACTGCGATATGAATGGAATTGGCTTAAGTCTGCAAACCAAGAAAAAGATTCAGGTGTGATTATAAGCAATAATCTGAAAGTGGCTAATCAGCGTTTGGGAGCATGGAATAAAGCTAATAAGATAATAGGTGTAATAAATCGCAATGTCGTTTACAAGAGGAAGGCAGTAATAAGTAAGCTGTATAATAGCTATTCTGTTAGGATAATATTAGGTATTGTTCACAAATTTGGACCCATATTTAAGGAAAGATATAGATACACTGAAGTAAGAGCAACAGATAGCAACAAGAATGATATCTGGGTTTGAGGGTAAGAGTTATGAGGATAGGCTGAAAGAGTTAGGAATTTTTTTCTGTAGAAAGACGATTTCTTAGAAGAAACATGATACAAGTCCACAAAATATTTAAATTATTGATACTACGGTGACCAATAAACTCTTTATAGTAGACCATGGACGGGAGACCAGGGGGCATAATAAGAAAATTGCATGTCATCTTGATATAAGAAAGCATTCATTCAGCAATAGGGTTGTTAATTTTTTAGAATGGTTTACTTAGGAGGTTCTACTGAGTGTACACACACAATAACATTTAAGAAAAAGGATTTGATAGGTATATATATGACTTGAGCATCATTGCAGTACATTTCATTCACCAAATTAGCAGATCAGTTAGACTAGCTATTGTGATGTTAAACTGCATGTGTGATCATAAAAAACTTATTAAAGCATTTAGTGCTGCTTGCATGCACTTTAGCTGTAGCAGTTTTCTTTTGGTAGTAGACTTTTTATTGACAAGCTCTAGGGTGCTTTGTGGATTTCCATGAGCATGTTGGGTGATTGGTTCTGCTTGGTTGAATGGGACAGTCTCGATAAGCCTATGTGGCTTCTTACTGACTTTATACTTCTAATGTTCTAATATGTAGTTGAGGGATATGCACATTTTTATTAAGATTTTTTGAGTATGTAACAGAATCAAAATTCTCACGTCAATTCAGTCAAAGAAAGACCACTTAGACAGGCTGCTGTCAAGTGTCAAGAATTCCTTCACAGGAATTTATCTTATTTGTAAAAATTTTAATTCTTTTAATTGCAATGGTTTTCATTGCAACTCTTCAGTGGGAGGATATAAAAACTATTATATACTTTCACATATATATCTTCTATTTTGCTCATTTTAGTATTTTATTTTAGGATATAGTATTTTATTTTAGGATTTAAAAACTATTAGGTATATAAAGTATCTTTTATTTAGTTTTAGCGGAATTTATATTTTGTCTACATGTGGTATCCATTTTTCACTAAATTTCACTAAAAAATCACATTGTCTTGCGACAATTGTGGAATCACTTCTAATTCAAAAGCGGTACTATTTAGTCGTGTTTGTGTAATCAAAGTTAAAATTCAAAATGTAAAAGGGTATAGAGGTAAATTTCTTCATTTCTTTTCAAATATTTTCACTATCAACCTATCTCTATTCTCTTTACCTTCTCACCAATCAAATTTACCCTAACTAAGATTTTAAGTGATAGATTACTAAAACCAGAAGGCAGAGTTATCTATGGACTATCTAGATCTTATTCAAAGAGCAAAAAAAAATCTTTGAAAACAACAAATTCAGGTAAGGCTAATGTAGATTCACAATTGTACTTATATATCATTTTTTAAAACCTTATATCTTTCAAAGATTTTTTTGTAATTTAATCTGCTTTAGATTAAATTTTCGTCAATTGTGTAATCTATATTGGTCTTAACGAACGGATTTGTTGCAAGTTCTTGATAGCTCGTGCTAGCAATATTGCAAATTAAAATCAACCTAGCTCCGAAGCTTATAGCAGTTTTCGATATTTTGTGTAGGCTATTATTAGGTCAAAATCATTTTTAAATTAAGGTTTATTTGAACATATGAAAATATTAGATACGGTAGAAGCCACATGGGCCTATCGAGACTAGCCTATTGGTGTTTTTGTCCTAAGTTTAGTTAGTCTTAGTGTATTTAATTCAAAATTTGGTATGAGAGTTAGATAAGCAATGCATCATTGCCTAACCCTTCCATTACAGTGATTTCCTCAAAAATTCAAGCTCAAACTTAGGCCTAGGTCTAGGCCTAGGTCATTTTCAACCTCAAAATTTGTTTTTTTTGTGTGTGTGTGGTCTTCTAAACCTTTTCAAATTTCAAATCAAATAATTTGGCCAGTGGTAGGCCATATCTCATTTTTCCTCAAAAAATTCAATTTCAAAGTTAGGCATTATAGGCCTAGATCACTTTCAACTTCAAATTTTTTATTTTTTTTTTTGTCTAATAGACCTTTTCAAAATTCAATTCAAATAATTTGGCCTGGTGATAGGCTATCTTTCATTATTTCATCTTTCTTCAAGGTTTCATTAGTCCTTGGGTCATTCTAGCCAAATTTCAGCGAAAATGTCTGACCCAGAGATACAAGCCCTTCATGATAAAGTTAATAAAAAATCAAAGCCTATAGTTCAAGCCATTTCATCCCTCAAGGCACAAGTAGATATTTATCTTAGTCAGATAGAGAATAGGCCTACAGATAATAATAAAGATAAAGATGCAGTTTATGTAAAGGATCTTGTAGAGGAAGTAGAGTCCTTGTTAAAAGATATTAAACAAAAGGATACAAACATAATAAAAATATATAATGATAATGAGGTTGACTCCCTCATTCCTGAGTTTCATAATAAGGAGTTGTGTAGTCAGATTCAGTACCAATGCTCGATTAAATCAAAATTAAGTGAATTAAAATTTAAAGGGGATCAAAATTCAACCCCTCAAAAAAATACTTGCTCTCATCTAAGTGAATCTGTTCTTAGAGCTATAGATTGTGGTTTCTTTGAGGGCAATGAAACTGATAAGTTTGCTTATAAAACCTTCATTTCAAAATTTAAGAGTTCCTTAGATTTACAGAAAAATTTAAGTGAATCCATTAAACTTCATTGCTTAAAAAATAAATTAAAGGGATATGCGTACTCCCTAATTCAGAATCTTTCTATTAGTGATAATAATTATAATAAAGCTCTTGAACTTTTAGACAAAGAGTTTTTAGACGAAAAATTCATCATTGATGAAATTATTAAAAAAATCATATCTTTAAAACCAGTATTTGACCCAACATATAATGCGACTAGGGTTTACTTAAATGATATCAGAACATTAATATATGAACTTGAGAGTTATAACCTCAAATATCTTGAGGAGGCTACTGGATTAGTAGTACTTAGCCACATAGTTTTATCAAAATTACCTAATGTGGTAGTCAAAGAAATTACTCGCAAGTTGAATACCAATTACCCTGATTTGAATCAAATATTCGATAGTTACAATGAAGTTATCAAAAATATTGTTAAAACGTCAAATCATAATAAAAGTCAAAATTTCAATCAAGTCCCTCCCCATAATACTTATTCAAAATTTAAAAATGTAAATACTTCAGATAAGCCTAATTTTAAATTTAAAAATAATGAAAGGACGAATGAGTCCTTAAAATCTAGTAATAGGCCTGATTCCAATTCTGCCTTGCAGAATTTCAAAATTTATACTAATGAAGTTGGTGTAAATGAAGCTTCTCATAGTATTGATTCTTCCACTTCCAAAATCAAAGGTTATTCAAAATCATGTAAGTTTTGTTCATCCCAAGGTCATGTGATGACCAATTGCAATGTTTATCAAACCTATGAGTTAAGAATTAAAAGGTGTAATGAAATAAATCTATGCCCCAAATGTTCAAGTACTAAACATACTGCAGATCACTGTCCTGGACTTGAGGAGCAACTTTCTTTTAGTTGCCAAGTTTGCAATAAAAGAAGTCATATTACAGCTCTTTGTAAGCAAAGGAAAAGTTCCACCCTCACAAATGTATGTCTTAGCTTTAGCCAAAGCACCAACAATTTATATTTGTTGCCATCAATTACTATAAGGATTGGTAGGGGTAAAGTTTCGGCTTCAGTTCGATGCCTAGTCGACTGTGGCTCACAGAGGTCCTACCTTTCTAAAAGAGTGCTGGACAAACTCAATATATCTTTAGAGAATCATCAAAGCACTCAATACGATATAAAAACTTATTTAGGTATCAGTACCCGCACTTTGAAAGAGACTGTTCTTGATGTATATATGGACCAGTCTTGTTTCACCCTTCCTCTTTTGGTTGATGAGGATCTTAAATTAAGTTATGAGATTAAGTTCGTAGATCAGGCTCTAATTAATTTGAGAAATAAATCTTTCAAATTAGCTGATTCTGGCTATAAAGAGTCTAATAACTCATTTTTCGATTTGGATGCCTTAATTGGCATTGATTTAATAGAGTATTTCCCTCAACTAGAATTGATTAAATGTATGAGTGGATCTGCTTTTAAGTTAAGAGATGGTTCTATTATTCCATTTGGAAATATTACTAATTTTATATACAATAATCAAATAAGAGTTTCAAATCCACCATCAGTTGTTCAAAATCATATTCAAAATCAAAATCACATTCATGTTCAAAATCAAAATCAATTGCAGGTTAACCATACTTTAGTTAATGCAGTCTTAAACCCTGTACATTCTTATTTTAATCCTTTAAGCCATATCTTAAGTAATTCAGAGGTAGAGCAAGGATTAGAAAACATGTTCAAATTAGAGTCCTTAGGTATAGAAGGTATGAATAATAATAAATCTGAAGATGATTTGAAACAGATTGAAAAATTCAAAGGTGGTATAGAGTTTAAAGACGGAAAATATCATATAGATCTTCCATGGATTGAAGATAAACTTCCTTTGTTGCCATCAAACTATAACATTGCTCTTGCAGTGCTTAATAGAGTTCATAAAAATTTGGAAAGTAAAGATTTAGTTAAAGCCTATGATGATGTCTTTCAGCAACAATTAGCTGATGGTATTATTGAAGAGTTCAGTGTATCTCCCTCTGAGTATAAAGATTATATTTGGGTTCCTCACAGACCTGTTATCAAAACTGATGAACAAGTATCAACAAAGGTCAGGCCTGTGTTTAACTGTTCTCTTAAAACTAATTCTTTACCATCTCTAAATGAGGCAGCCTATACTGGACCAGATCAGTGTTTCTTTCAGACAATTTTCTCCGGGGGGGCTTTACAGAGATTCGGGGGGGCACATAAGTATAACATAACTTACATAAAAATAAAGGATAATGATATTCTTGTCACTTGTCAGCTAATTAGTCTTATTAGATACTTTCTTACTGAAATAGTAAATATCCGAAATATAACCAAATCTTTACTTGCAAAAATATAGCAATCTATTTGTGAAATTTATTGGGAAGTTAGATAAATAAAATAACATAAGAGTACGAAAACATTATTATGAGAGAATATTATAATTAAAATATATATGAGTAATATGACCTTTTCAAATAAAGAAATAGATCTTTTATAAAAAAAATAAATTATATATATATATATATATATATATATATATATATATATATATATATATATATATATATATATATATATATAATATATATATATATATATATATATATATATATATATATATATATATATATATATATATATATATATATATATATATATATATATATATATATATATATATATAAATATATATATATATATATATATATATATATATATATATATATATATATATATATATATATATATATATATATATATATATATATATATATATATATATATATATATATATATATATATATATAACACTTTCGTGGGCCGTATCCCCGACGTTAGTATTTAGTAAGTTAGGGGTATTAAAAAAGTAAGTTTAAAGGAATCGTATACGACGAGTTTTCTTCGTCGCATACAAGTCTACAGTTTTTTTTAGAAAATCCTCAGTTGGATTCTCAGACCAATCGATGCTTATCATCATACAATGCATTAAGGTTTCTGGCAGCATTCTATTTCTTGTCTTACTTAGTATTCGGTTCATAGTACTGAACGATCTTTTAACCGAGGCTATCGTTACAGGAATGACAAGAAAGATTTCACAGAGCTTTTGTAACTCGCAATATCCCACGTCCGCTTCCAATATTTTCGACAATGGGCTTTCATCTGCTTTAAATATTTCGCTTTCGAGCATGGAATTGATATAAAAAATGAAGGATTTCAGGTCAGCTAGTACACCTTCCGCATCTGTCACAAAATTTTCTAACTTCAATATCCGGTAAATTTGTTAATGACTGAAACGTCTCAAAGCGACTAGCAAATATCATTATATCAATTGATTTGTCGTTGAACCTTTCTTCAATTTCTTCGATTACACTATCGCAGTATATTTTCATCCCTTTAAATGCATTTTTCTTATCTTCATCAGCAATCAGGCGCACTTCAGATGCAAACTTCTCCATTATTTCACACCGAACGTTTTTTGTAAGTCACTATTGACGTCTCCACACTGATTTGCAATATTTTGCAGGTGCAATTTTGTTCCAGTAATTAGGGGATGACTTATATATATATATATATATATATATATATATATATATATATATATATATATATATATATATATATATATATATATATATATATATATATATATATATATATATATATATATATATATATATATATATATATATATATATATATATATATATATATACTTATATATATGTATAGATATATATATATATATATATATATATATATATATATATATATATATATATATATATATATATATATATATATATAATATTATGAGAAAAATAAACACAAATAAATATATATTAAAAAAGCCCTTAGGGGGAAGTCCCAATTTGGGGCTGGGGCGGAGCCCCCTTTTCAGCCCCACCTAAAAATGGACATAAAATTCGGAAATTTCAGCCGATTTTGACTTTATAAACACCAAAATGTAGCTTTTTTTTCCCTCTAAAACGTTGTTTCCGGTGTTTCCGTCTGTAGTCATTCTTTCCAGAATTTTCCATTTTCAAAACCATGTTTTGACATTCTTCGTACCAACTTCCAAATTTTTTTCCATAATGACTTCCAAACTTGAAATATGCATAGATAGGTCCATTATCTAAAAAAGTACAGAAGTACGTTTTCGATTTTTTGAGTTTTGTGCTCAGCGTTGTCCAATTTCCAAACCCATTTTTTTTTTTATTTTGAAATGAAAAAGTGCGATAATTTTTTTCTTCTGGTGAGGTGGATGAAATTTTCAGGGCTTAGTCAGGGGAGAGGCACATTTTTTACTTAGATAATTTCTTTGTATATGCATTAGTTTTGGATTTGTTCTTGGAACAAATTTTCAAAAAAAAATTTGGGAAATTTTTAAAAATTTTCTTTTGGGTATACAAAAATTATCTAAGTAAAGGTTATCTCGCCATTTGTAAAACCCTGAAGAATTTGATGTTAATTAGATAAGTAGAAAAAAAATATCAATATTTCACTTTTTCAAAAATTTAATCGTTCAAAAATGTGAAATATTGAGATATATTTTTTTCTACTTATCCGATCAACATCAAATTTTCAGGGCTTGTATAAATTTTTAAAAAATTTCCCAAATTTTTTTTTTTTTTGAAAATTTGTTCCAAGAACAAATCCAAAACTAATGCATATACAAAGAAATTATCTAAGTAAAAAATGTGCCTCTACCCCGACGTCATATGCCCTGAAAATTCCATCCACTTCGCTCGAACAGAAAAAAAAATTATCGCAATTTTTCATTTCAAAATCCAAAAAAAAATGGGTTTGGAAATTGGACAACGCTGAGCACAAAACTCAAAAAATCGAAAAAGTACTTCTGTACTTTTTTAGAAAATGGACCTATCTATGCATATTTCAAGTTTGAAGTCATTTCGGGAAAAATTCTGGAAGTTGATACGAAGAATGTCAAAAACATGGGTTTTGAAAATTTGAAAATTCTGAAAGAATGACTACAGACAAACACAGAAAAACACCGGAAAACAACGTTTTAGAGAGCAAAAAAAAAGCTACATTTTGGTGTTTATATAGTCAAAATCGGCTGAAAATTCCGAATTTTATGTCCATTTTTAGGTGGGGCTGAAAATGGGGATCAGCCCCAGCTCAAAATTGGATCTTGCCCTTAACTAATAGGACCTTTTCCGAAAGAAATTTCTATAGCAATACCCATTTTCTCAGAAGTCAGAATTAACAACTTTGCTATTTTATTGCCATATCTATCATGTTTCCATGCATTCTGGCTGATTTTATTATTTATCGCTAGATAATATAGATTTAAACATACTTTTTATGTTTATTTGCTTTATTTTGTAATTTACGGCAAAAATGTATCAACAAAGGTCCGGCCCCCGGTTAACTGTGCGCGGGGGGCAAAGCCTTTACCCACCCGCCCGGAGGTATGCCTGAAAGAAACACTGGACCAGATCTTATGTCCTCCTTGTTGGGTCATTTATTCCGGTTCAGATCAAATCAGTTTGTCATGTTAGCGGACATTAAACAAGCCTTCCTTCAGATTAAGTTAAAATCCATCGAAGACCGCAATCGCTTTTGCTTTTTTTGGAAAAGTAATGGTCAATTAAAGGCTTATCGATACTCAACCATTGTTTTTGGTTTCACATCCTCACCTTTCATCCTCAATTATATCATTAAGCATCATGCTCAGTCTTATGAGGATGATGCATGTACTCAGATTCTATTAAATAATTTTTTTGTTGATAATTTAATTATTAGTGGCAATGATCTACAACATTTAAAAGAACTTTATTATGAATGCAACAAAAGAATGGAAGATGGTGGTTTCCATCTTAGAAGTTGGGACTCTAATAATGATCAATTAAGAACTGTTATGGAAGAAGAGGGTAGAATAGTTCAACATCAGGAATCAGAGGATAAGGTTCTTGGATATCTTTTTAATCCTCTTACAGATAAGTTAAAACTAGCAAAATTTTCAGTAAATGCTGATGCAAATACCAAAAGATTGTTGTTATCTGCTGTGTCCAAGGTTTTTGATCCTTTAAA
This sequence comes from Trachelipus rathkii, assembly GCA_015478945.1. Classification (NCBI taxonomy): domain Eukaryota; kingdom Metazoa; phylum Arthropoda; class Malacostraca; order Isopoda; family Trachelipodidae; genus Trachelipus; species Trachelipus rathkii. The sequence continues at coordinate 18,796 of JABUQX010048705.1, read as the reverse complement.
TATCTTTTTACCCGTAACTTTAAGAGGTCGGTTATTAATTAGGAAATTATGGCAATTAGGTCTCGATTGGGATGAAAAGGTCCCTGCTGATGTTTTAGTTTCCTGGTCTTCACTATGTTCAGATTTAAATAAATTACATAATATTGAAATTGAAAGGTGTGCTTTCTCACCTTCTCCCTCAAACTCTTTATTTGTATTTTGTGATGCCTCATCCTCTTGTTATGGTTTTGTCGTTTATAGTATAGGTCAAGGTTCTAATTTAATATTCTCAAAGGCCAAGGTGGCCCCTCTCAAATCTAGGGCTTTGCCCTCTTTAGAGTTGTTGTCTGTGTTCTTATTTTTCAAATGTATCAAATCAATATTATCAGAATTTCAAAATGTACAGTTCAAAAACATAAAGGTCTTTGTAGATGCTCAAATTGTCCTTTCATGGCTCCTGTCTGGAAAGGCAAAAAATAAAAATATTTTTGTAAATAATAGGCTCAAAGAAATTTATCAAATCAAAAAACAAGTTGAGCAAGAGTACAAAGTATCCATTTCTTATGCTTACATCAATACTGCTGAAAACCCAGCAGATCTGATTACCAGAGGTGTTACAACCTCTACTTTTCTTTCAAAATTGCCATTATGGCTAAAGGGTCCTTCTTGGATTCTTTTAGATCAATCTCAATGGCCTATTAGTAAACTTAAATGTTTGTCTGAGGCCAATAAGGAAAAGACTTTACAATGTAACACATCTGTGGTTGTTTCTCAGTCTTTGTTACCATTTAAAGATTACTCAAGTGTGCATAGGCTTTATAAAGTAACTTCAAAAATATTCAAATTCATTAGCAGGAGTAAAGGGCTGGATGAAGATTGTGATCAGAAAGCCCAACTCTATTGGTTGAAGATAATGCAGCAGCATTGTTTTTCTAAGGAGATATTATTTCTCCAAAATCCTAAAAAGGATGAAATTCCACCGCTGGTCAATCAACTTAACTTATTCATAGATGATAAAGGCCTAATCCGATCCAAAGGTAGAATTGCCAAGACACTTTTATATAATGATGATGTGATAAATCCAATTCTTCTTGGCAAGGATCATCATCTCACTAAATTAATAATAAGAGACTTTCATTCAAGATGTCAACACTTGGGTGTTCAAACCACTATCAATTTCATCAGAGCTCATGGCTTCTGGATTACCAAGGCCAGGCAGGCTGTAAAAAATGTTTTGTCAGACTGTATAGTATGCAAAAAATTTAACAGTATACCCTTTAAATATCCAAAAATGACTAATCTTCCTCATCATAGAGTTAATTTTGTGCGCCCTTTTGAGCATACTGGCGTGGACTTTACAGGGCATCTCGTTGTAAAGATTAATGATAAGGAATTTCAAAAAATGTATCTATTAATTTTCACCTGCCTTAATATCAGAGCTATTCATGTTGATGTCCTTCCAGATATGTCCACTGAATCCTTTTTACTTTCATTCCAACGTTTCACAAATATATATGGCATACCATCCAATTTGTACTCAGATAATGCCAGGAATTTCAAACAAGGTGGAAATATACTGTTAGAATCTTTGTCTTCAAATATGTTCTCCGAACATATGCGTATCAATAACATCAAACATTACAAGATTCCAGTCTATTCCAGTTGGGTGGGATCAGTTTGGGAGAGAATGATACGAACAGTTAAGGGATGTCTCTATAAAACTATAGGTAAAGCAACCTTAACCTACTTTCAACTGTTAACAAGTATTTCAAATATCACCAATGTTATCAATTCAAGACCTTTAACCTATAGGTCATCAGATAATGATTTGGAAGTTATTGCTCCAAATTCCTTTTTGAAGCCTTATGGCAATTCAAACCTCATATTCAATGAAGTTTCCACCCCCATATGGAAAAAACTTCCTCCGTCACAACAAGACTTAGCCATAACTCTAACTGCTCAAGGAAGAGTTTTGGAGACTTTCAGGGAATTATGGTATGAGTCTTACCTATTAAATTTGCGCCAGACTAGTAGAAATCTCTATCAGTCAGAGTGGACCAACAGAATTAAGGTTGGAGATATAGTTCTGATACACACACCTAATAAGCCTAGACCCTTCTGGCTTTTGGGTAGAGTTCTGGAAGTCATTGTTGGTGATGACGATAAGATCAGGAGTGTGTTATTAAAAAAGGGAGATGGACAAACCTGTCACTATTCTATTTGTCATCTCTACCCATTGGAGTTATCTATTACCCACTCTGTCTCCAGTGGAGAAACTGATGCTGAGGCAAGCAGTGATCTCTCCAATTCAGATGGTCAAAACAATGAAAATACAGATCAAGTTGATCAATCAAATTCAAATTCAGTTATTCAAAGTAATAGTGATAATGCTATTGTGGATGTACAACCTTCAACTTCAGGTATAGATTCACCTCAACTTGACTCTCAACAGAATCAAATTGCTCCGCTCAATTCAGTCAAAGAAAGACCTCTTAGACAGGCTGCTGTCAAGTGTCAAGAATTCCTTCGCAGGAATTTATCTGATTTGTAAAAACTTTAATTCTTTTAATTGCAATGGTTTTCATTGCAACTCTTCAGTGGGAGGATATAAAAACTATTATATACTTTCACATATATATCTTCTATTTTGCTCATTTTAGTATTTTATTTTAGGATATAGTATTTTATTTTAGGATTTAAAAACTATTAGGTATATAAAGTATCTTTTATTTAGTTTTAGCGGAATTTATATTTTGTCTACATGTGGTATCCATTTTCACTAAATTTCACTAAAAAATCACATTGTCTTGCGACAATTGTGGAATCACTTCTAATTCAAAAGCGGTACTATTTAGTCGTGTTTGTGTAATCAAAGTTAAAATTCAAAATGTAAAAGGGTATAGAGGTAAATTTCTTCATTTCTTTTCAAATATTTTCACTATCAACCTATCTCTATTCTCTTTACCTTCTCACCAATCAAATTTACCCTAACTAAGATTTTAAGTGATAGATTACTAAAACCATAAGGCAGAGTTATCTAAGGACTATATATCAAAATCTTATTCAAAGAGCAAAAAAATCTTTGAAAACAACAAATTCAGGTAAGGCTAATGTAGATTCACAATTATACTTATATATCATTTTTTAAAACCTTATATATTTGCTTTTAAAATATTGCTGGATTAATTTATGATCGAAAACGTCATAAATAGTACATGAATTTATTTTCAAATTAAAGGGCATATCAATTAGCGACAATATTCCTTCTATCTGACCTACTGGTAATATATATACTGCGATTTAACAGTTTTGCCGAAGTTTTTGCCTTTGGGCACGGAACAAATTTTGAAAAACGTTTTTTTTATTTATTTTTTTTTTTTGAAATTTCCAAAAACATTTTAAAAAAAAAAATGTATCTGCCCGCAACTAATTTACTAAATACGCTCTGAAAATTTTATATTAGTTGGATAAGTTGGAAAAAATTGTCGTAATTTTTCACTTTTTCACAAAATAAAAAAAAGAAAACCTTGCGATAAATTTTTTTCTGCTCATCCAATCAATTCAAATTTTCAGGGAGTAAATAGTTGTGGAAAATACGCCTTTTTTATTTATATTATATTTTTATATACTAAAATAAAAGTTTCAAAAATTATTAATATTTTTTTTTTTAAATTTGCTCCATTCCCAGAGACAAAACTGTTTTGCATATGCAAAAAAAAAAAAAAAAAAAATATTATCTAAATTAAAAATGTGTATCTCCCCAACTACATACTCCCTGAAAATTACTTGCTGATCAAATGACCAGAAAACAAATGGGAATTTTTTATTTTTCATAATCATTTTTAGTTGCGTCCGTAATTTGACCATTGGTGGGATTTGGTCTCAAATATCAAATATCTTGAACAATAACTTTTTTGATAATGGGACACATCTTAATATAGTTTAAGTTTCGTCATTTCTACAGAAAAAAAATGTAGGAGTTGAACTCTAAAATGAAGATAATTATGAAAATTTCCGGTTTGGGTCTGAGACCGAAAAATCCCATAACCAAAATCAAAACCTGCCCTTAGGATTAACATGGCTGTCAAAGTATTCTTTTAGTCTACAAGTAGAAAATATTGGAACAAACAAGTTAGAAACAAGCAACCCATGATGTTACAAATAAATTAAATAAATCTTAATTTTTATATTAAAATTATATTATAAATAAGAAATTAATACAATCACAAAAAAGTTTTATTTTGAATTATTATTGTTAGGATAGTTTTAAAGGAAGAATATCCCTAGGGCTTCCAATTTGAAAACTAGGCACACAGAGAGCCTATTGATGAGGGAGAAAAACAATGAGCGTTGAAAATGTAAAAGATAACAGGAGGAGTACAAAGCAGAAGTAAATTGCTAAAAATTAAATATTTTATACTAATATTGGAAACCTTAGAAATGAAAGAGATTTAGTTACATCATTGATATATATAAATATATATATAATATATATATATTATATATATATAATAATATATAATATATATATATATATATATATATATATTATTATATAATATATATATATATATATATATATATATATTTATATGAAGGGTTAGGTGATCGCTGTTGAAGAACCACCTTCAATAGAAAGAATATTAGATGTTGAAGAGAGTGAGCGTTGTCACGAAAAAGTGGCGGTTCTTCCCGGAGGCTGCTTAGGAGTCATCGGTGGTGCTGGCAGCCTCCTGCAGGAACTCCACAAGAACATCCCCCCAGTGACAATGCCGGCGAGCACACTCGCTCTCCGAACTGGAAGACGTCGGTCGAGTAGCTTCAGGGTGAGAGTAGGTGTGCACACATTAAGCGTCAACTGAGGAAGGCTTCGACCAAACTCTGTGCTCTTACGTGCAGTTGGTCCGCACCTGCAGAAGGTACAGGCGATACAGGATGACCGAACAGAAGTAGCGCCCACAGAAGAAACTTTTTGATGGTGTCGGTTGGATCGAATGGCTGGTCGGTTAACCAGTTTGCTTGTTGTCGATCGGTTGGATCTAAGTGCTGGGTCGGGTTGACCAGTGTGGGAAGATAAGCAGCTGATGATGTAACGCTCTTTGAACGATTGTGCAAAAAGCAAATTCTTCAGGATGAAGCACTTTTTGGCGAGTGTCAACCATCGCCGAGTGTCTTAACCACGGTAACAACTGGGAGAAGCAGATGGGCTTACTGGTGCTCGTGTTCATGTCCACTCTGGTGGTCACCAATTGTGAAGTGTTAGGTGAGGGTCTCTGAATACACAACCCCACCACTATCAATAGAAGAATATTAGATGGTTGAAGAGAGTGAGCGTTGTCACGATAAGTGGCGTTTCTTCCGGAGGCTGCTTAGGAGTCATCGGTGGTGCTGGCAGCCTCCCTGCACCAGAACTTCCACAATATATATATATATTATATATATATATAATATTATATTATATTATATATATATATATATATATATAATATACTATATATATATATTATATATATATATATATATATATATATAGTATATAATATATATATATATATATAATATATATGGCAATCTGGCCAAACTGGCTGTTTGCTATATCATGTTTCAAACAGTACATTTCTGATGCAATAATTTCTATTATTTTCTTCGGGCTAACTATTCATCGCTCGCTGCTATTTTCCAACTTCATTTAGGAAATAGTGTTTAGAATTTATCAAGAAGGTAAGTGGTATAAACATGGTGCTATTATAAATATAATATGTAATAAATATTACATTTTAAATAGTAATATTCGGTGTGTGGCAATTAAATTAAGGCAAGGGTAGGACTGGTATCTCTTAATTTAAATACTTTCTCTCCAACAGCTCCATCCTGCCCTATACATACTTTCTGGCACTTTAATCGGGCCGATTGGGGGATTTTGCACCGCCTCTAGGCTAACTATAACTGAAGTGACTGCTTTGACTCCGAAGAAGTTTCGGCTTCCGCTGATAAGGTGGGAACTGTAATTGTTGATGGTATAATCATGTTCATTCCTTCTTCGACTAAATCTGTCTCTCCTCAAAATCCAGGCTAGAGACAGAGCGTATCGTGAATGGAAAAATTCTCGTTCTCCTATCACTCTCGTTAATTTTTATTCAGGTCGAAATTTTTGCAGGGATACTCTTCGACGAGCAAAGCGGACTTTCATTAAACGAAAGTGCACTGACCCTCTTGGTTCTCCTATTAACAAATCTTTATGGCCTCTTGCCAAAAATATTTCTAACAACTTTTGTAAATCTGCCTTTCCTCCTCTTCTGTTGCTAATACTCCAACTGAAAAGTCAATCTCTTTGGCCTCCTGTTTACCTCTTTTTTTATTTTATTCTTAATCCTTCTGATCCGATCTCTGATCGTCAGTATGGCTTTCATAAGGAATGTTCTACTGACGATCTTCTTCTTTCCCTTCTCTCTGGTTCTTGGTCCTAAGCCCTTCGGCGCTTTGGTGAATTTTTTTTTCTGTGGCGCTAGACATATCGGAAGCCTTCGATAGAGTGATACAAAGCTTCGATTTCTAAACTACCCTCCTTTGGTATCTATCCTTTTCTTTGATTTCCTCTCCGGCCGTTCTATAGCAGCAGTTGTAGACGGCCACCGTTTATCCTTAAATCTATAAATAGTGGTAGTCCTCAGGGTTCCGTCCTATCTCAAGCACTCTTTCTACATTTCATTAATGACCTTCTTTCTATTACCTCTGCTCCTATCCACTCCTATGCTGACCAATTCACCCTTCATTACTCCTTTTATCTTGAAAGCTGCCCCTCCCAACACTAATTAGATTGCACTATAAGGGCAGCCTTGGAACAACTAACCTTTGGTGTTTCTCGAATTTCTAAATGGGACATTGAGAATATGGTTGTTTTCAATGCCTCAAAAACTCAGTTCCTTCATCTTTCTACTAGACATAATCTTCCACACAACCATAACACCATCTTCCAAAACACACAACTCATACCTTCGTCTGTCCTCAATATTCTTGGTGTTTCTTTTTCCTATATCTTAATTGGAAGGATCACATTACTTCTCTTTCTAAAGATACTTTCTAAGAGGTTGGAAGTTCTGAGTCGCCTTCAGAATTTCTTCACGCCACTCCAGTTGCGTGCTCTTTATGGAGGTGTAATTCGTCCCTACGTGGAGTATGCCTCACACATCTGGTATGGTTCCACTCGCACAGCTCTCATTGAAAAAGGTAGAGTCTAGGACTTTTCGTGTTATAAACTCTCATGCTCTTGTTAACTCTCTAAAGTCTCTCTCTTCCCTTTGAATTGTTGCGTCACGCCCTTTATTCTATCGCTATTACAATGGACGCAGCTATTCTGAATTCTCCAGTCGCATAACTCCTCCATTGAGAACAGTACGTGGGACATTTCCAATACGTCTTCTTATAATGTTAAACTATTTCCTCGTATGCGTTCCTCCGACAACTTTTTATTTTATTTTTTATGTATATCATGTTCTATCTCTTCAAGTGATCAATAGGAACGATCTAATCATTTACCAAGAAGGGATTTGCGGAATTTTGGTGCTGCAAGTAGTAGGAGAGCTTTTTTGCAGCACCACTTGATTTGACCTTGACCGACCTTGACCTTTTTTGGGCCGAAATTTTTACCTGACCTTGACCTTTTTGGGCCTTGACCTTTTTGGGCAACCTGAATTTTTTGAGAACCCAAATTTTTTGAGAACCCAAATTTTTTGAGAACCCAAATTTTTTGAGAACCCAAATTTTTTTGAGACCCTAATTTTTTTTGGCAATACCCTTCGAAGAAGGGTTGCGCCAAACGGTGCGCAGCAACCGGTGTACGTGGTCCCCCCTTTAATTTTTTGGAACCTAATTTTTTGAGAAACCCTAAATTTTTCTGAGGAACCCCTAATTTTGAGAACCCTAATTTTTGAAACCCTAATTTTTGGCCGACCCTAATTTTTGGCAACCCTAATTTTTCGACCAACCTTTGGTCTTCCATGGGTCAATTTTGGCCCACCCTAATTTTTAGCCACCCTTTAGGGGCTTAGCCCTATTTTTGATATTTCGGTCACATCTACACACGCGCGCGCGGCACACACACACACACACACAGATTTACTTACACTCACAGATTTACTTACACACACAGATTTACTTTACACTTCAACACCACAAGATTTACTTTACACACCACACACAGATTTTAACTTACACACACCACAGATTTACTTACACACAACAGATTTACTTACACACACAGATTTACACACACACAACACACACACACACACAAACACACACACATCCATACACACATACACCATGACACTTATACACACTATGTACTTATACACACATTCACTATGACACTTATACACACTTACACTCATCCATAGACACTTAACATTACCCATAGACCACTTACACTTACACTGTATGACCACTTCATACACACTATGTCACTTATTATCCACACATACACTATGACACTTATACACACATTCACTATGGACACTTATACACACTTACACTTACCCATAAACACTTACATTTACCCATAGACCAAAACCCCAACACCGTAAGAAGTATCTAGTGATGTTCTATTAGTGTTCTATGAGTATTAGATGAGTGCCAGGTGAGTGCCAGGTGAGTGCCAAGTGAGTGCCAATGAGTGCCAACGAGTGCCAAGTGAGTGTCAACGAGTGCCAAGTGAGTGTCAACGAGTGCCAAGTGAGTGCCACATAGTGCCAAGTGAGTTGCCACATAGTGCCAACTGAGTTGCCACTTTTTTCAACCTTCTAAGCTCCCCTGAAGCCTAGGAATAGCCCTAATAGGGTGTCTACCCCTAGGTAATAAGGTATGAGGAATCGATTGGTGTATATTACAATCGCTAGAAAATGCCTTTCTACTAGAGTTAGTATTTTAAACACTTATAAGCACTTACCTCGCCATAGACACTTACACTAGCCCATATACACTTACACTACATGCACAGGTACACTTACACTTACACTCACACACTCGAAAGCTCAATTTTGTTGCCTCATCTTGAAGACTCATCTTTGATGACGTTCATCTTTGATACCACCTATATTGATAATTCATCTTTGATGACTCATCTTTTGTCCACCTCTAGATCATAAGCTGCCAACCAGGCCGCAGCAAGATCCCACCGCGCGAAAGCCCACGACCCCGCACCCGCAGGTGCGCCCCGCCGCGTCCCCGCCCGCCGCCTCCCCGCCCGCCGCGTGCGCCCGCAGGCGCATATTTCCGCGTACCCGCCCACCGCGTGCGCCCGCAGGCGCGCCCGCCGTCCCGCGCGGAATAAATATATATATATATAATATATATATATATTATATATATATATAATATTACATAATATTATATATATATATATATATATTATATATATATTATATATATATAATATATATATTATATATATATATATATATATAATGCATATTATATATATATATATATATATATATAATTATATATATATATATTATATAAATTATTATATATATATATATATTATACTAACTTTTCGAAAAACACTCATTCATACTTAAACATTTGTATTAAAAACATTTTCGCGAACCTGAAACTGAAACTCATTACAGACATCTTTTTTATATTTTACTTAATAACTTTTAATTTATAAAATTTTTAAAAAATTGCTATGTAAGAAGAAAAAAACCAGAGTGTCTGATATTATAAAAACATTTTATTATTACTACAACTGCTACGAATTTTGATTAAAAAACATTAACATACATTTACCTTAAAGCAGTAATCAGTAAATCAATAGAGTGTTACCTAACACCTAAGGATTAGTATGCTTTTTGTTTTACTTGCTTTACTGCTTTAACTCATGTTTTACTGCTTTAACTCATAATGTTTTACTGCTTTAACTCACCTATTTTTTTAAAATTACATACCTTAAAGCAGTTAAACAGTAAATCAATAGAGTGTTACCTAACACCAAGGAGGATTAGTATGCTTTTGTTTTTTACTGCTTTACTGCTTCTTTAATTAATGCTTTACTGCTTTAACTCATGTTTACTGCTTTAACTCATATGTTTTACTGCTTTAACTCACATATTTATTAACATTACATACCTTAAAGGCAGTAAATCAGTAAATCATAGAGTTGTTACATAGCAGCAGGGGTTAGTATTGCTTATGCTTTTTACTGCTTTACTGCTTTAACTCATGTTTTACTGCTTTAACTCATGTTTTACTGCTTTAACTCGTATGTTTTAATGCTTTAACTCATATATTTTATTAACATTACATACCTTACTGAGTTTAAAGCAGTAAATCAATAGAGGTGGTGACCTAACACCAAGGAGGGATTAGTATGCTTTTGTTTTACTGCTTTATGCTTTAACTCATGTGTTTTACTGCTTAAACTCATGTTTTTACTGCTTTAAACTCATATGTTTTTACTGCTTTAACTCATAATGTTTTACTGCTTTAATCATATATTTATTAACATTATGTTTTATTTGTTTTAATATTTTAATTTATTTTATTATTATTTTTATTATTTTATTATTATTTTATTATTATTTATTATTATTTTTATTTTTATTATATACTTAGTGTATTTACTTCATGCCTATTGTTATTATTATTTAGAACACACATACACCACACACACACACACACACACACGCACACACACACACACACCACACACACCACACGCACACACACACCACACACCACACCACACTTACACTTATACACACATCACTATGACACTTATACATACATTTACCCATGGACACTTACATTTACCCATAGGCACTTACATTTACACTGTATACACACGCGGGTCACACACACACACACACACACACACACACCACTATTCATCTTATACAACATTCACTATGACAACTTATACACACATTCACTATGACACTACATTTACCCATAGACACTTACATTACACTTATACACACTCACAAACAGATTTACTTACACTCACACACAGATTACTTACACACACAGATTTACTTACACTCACACAGATTACTTACCACTCACACACAGAATTTACTTACACCACACAGAATTTACGTACACTCACACACAGATTTTACTTACCACACACACACACACACACAAAACACCCACACAACACCCACACATTCACTTACACATATAACGTATAATTATTAAAACATTTTATGTTTTAATTAAACACGTACATTATATTACTCATTCAAATATAACTAAGATTATTTCAAAGTTTCTTAAAACTTCAATAATAAATCAATCATTATCTCTTGAACCAAAGAATTATTAAACTTTAATACTTTTTGTTTATAAAGTTTATAAAACGATCAAGTTTTAAAATAACTTTTACTACAATTTTATTTGAAATTTATTAAAAACATATTATTTTACGTACCTTAAAGCAATAAATCAGTTAAATCAGTAAGGGCAGCCCCTAGACCCCTCTACCACCAAAGCTTATGCCACGGTTTGTCTAATTGAGCTTACATGCTTTAACATCATCTTTAGCCAATTAATAAGTATACAAAATAAACAAAATAAGCTTCTTCTCTGCAACTACATGGTACTTATTAAAATCTTTCTAAGTTCTTATTTTAAAATAACAATTATTCACTTACATTTATTTATTCGCTCGATGTTAACTAAAATATTTCAAAGTTTTTTAAATGAATTCGGATTTTCTTTATTATTATATATTTATTAATTATATTTTACATTGACAATCCATCACGAGGAAACACAACAACCCGCACTCCTTACAGAGACGAAACTGACCTCTCTCTGTAAAATGTGTTGAAAATAAACTACTTTAGGGCCTAAATTTAAGATAATCCTTTTTGTATCCCGGGGCGATTTAGGCCTATTACACGTCAAAATATATTTCAAACTGACCTTTTTCTGTAAAATGTGGCTGCCAAATAACTACGTTAGGCCAGAATTTTAGGCCAAATTAGATAAGCCTTATTTGTATCCCATGCTATTAAGCCTAATACCAGGTCAAAGGTAATTCCAGTATAGACAAGAATCATTGTTATTATTATTATTTTTATAAATATATTTCAAACTGAAACATGCTGGATCGGTAAGATCCTTTAAGCAGGTAAGAAGGAAATGTTTTCCTTACTTGTGGATTGGTCGGAGTAATCCTTATCTCATATGACCCTCGTATGTGATGGTCAAAATTATTTATCGTCTTTTGAAAATTAACTTTGTTCTTTAAACTTGTATTGAGCAGGTGTGTTTTATTATTTTTTAGACCCCAACTCATTTTTAAATCATAGTCGTTTTAGCCGTTAAGCGGTGCACAAGTTATTAAAAGTGTTTTATTTTTACTAAGTGTATATCATATTTATAATAAATACTTACATTGAGGAATAATTATTAATTTCACTAGAATAGATAATAATTAATTCACTAGATTTATAGTAGATCACGTGAAGCAAACGCAAGAGCGTCCGCAAAGCGCGACCCGGTGCGGAACCGACGCATGAACCCGCCGGCGTAAAATTACTACGCGGTCGCAAAAATATGGAGCGTTGTATTTCAAAATGGTAGGGCATACATCCTAGAGGATGATATCTTTAGGACACCGTCCCATTCAGTATGTATATTAGTTTGTGTACTGTATCAAGGTGTATTTACGAACCTTATAACATGTGTTCAAGCGCATTAGTTTATTTAAAGTCCTGGTATATCAGTGTTTATTACAAACCAATGGAGATTTTCTCGATGGTTGCCGAATGCATACAACATCTGATATAGAAGAGGTATGAACTTACATACTTCGATGTAATTTGGAAGTATAATAATATGATACCAATACTGGAAGTCCATAAAGAGAAAATACGGTTTGTACAATGAGGGGAAGTTTATTATGCATGCACACACATTAGTGTATTTAATAATTAATATAGTAATTATGTAATAATATTTTAAGATTAAACAACTTTTTCATAACTTATACAAAGAGAAGATTAAAACCGTAAAGACATACCTTGAAAGGGAGGGCATGGGATAACTTCTATACATTAACTCTACGCCGTATATAGGTGTAACTTTAAGGCATATAAAACTTGTTTTACATTCCTTAAAGTAATAAGATCTTAAAGGCATTCCACAAAGAGGAACATGGCCTACGTCACAGCCGGAGTATTTGTTCTATTTCCTCAAGGAATTATAACTTTAGGATAAATAAAACAAACTGCTTTTCTACAAAACAAAATGTTCTTTTCAAAACTAAATGTTTTTCAAGAAACTTTACCAGTGAAATGGTATTTCTATAAATAAAATTAAAAATGTTCAAGTAAGAAATAAAATGAACGATTCATAATATAGGAAACGGTATATTTGAAAATACAAAAAATGATGTAATGAAAGTTTACAACGTCATATCATAAAGAAAATATTTTCGACCGCCGTAGTAATATTACGCCGGCGCGGTTCATGCGTCGGGTTCCGCACCGTGGTCGCGCTGCCGGGGCGCTCTGCGTTTTGCTTCACGTTGATCTACTATTAAAATCTATGTGATAATTATAATCTATCTAGGTGAAATTAATAATTATTCCTCAATGATAAGTATTTATTATAAAATATGATATACATTAGTAAAAATAAAACACTTTAATACAAATCAGATAACTTGTGCAACGCTCACACTCACACACGATTTAAAATGAGTTGGGGTCTAAAAAATAATAACACACACCTGCTCAATACAAGTTTAAAAGAACAAAGTTAATTTTCAAAGGGAGATAAAATAAGGTCCAGCCAATCAGATACGAGGTCATATAGCTGATAAGGATTTACTCGACCCAATCACAAGTAAGGAAATCATTTCCTTCTTACCTGCTTAAAGGATCTTACCGATCCAGCATTATTTCACTTTCAAATTTATTTATAAAAATATTTAAATAATAAAAATATTTTTTTTATATTCCTTAATTTAACCTTTGACCTGTATTAGGTTAAATCAGCCATTGCGATAAAAAAAAGCCTTTATCTCTAAATTTAGGCCTAAATTTAGCCTAAAGTAGGTTATTGCACCACATTTTTACAGAAAAAGGTCAGTTTGAAATTATATTTTGACCTGGAATTAGCCTAAATCGCCCCGGGATACAAAAAGGATTAATCCTAAATTTAGGCCTAAAGTAGTTATTTCAACACATTATACAGAGAGAGTTCGTATCTGTAAGAAGTGCGGGTTGTTGTGTTTCTCGTGATGGATTGTCATGTAATAATATAAAATAATAATAATAATAATAATAATAATAAATAATAATTAATAATAATAAATTATTAATAAAATAATAATAAATAATAATAATAATAATAATAATAATAATAATAAAGAAATCCGAATTATTTAAAAAAACTTTGAAATATTTTTAGTTAACATCGAGCGAATTATATAAATGTAAAAAAAATTGTTTTTTTAAATAAAGAACTTGGAGAAAGATTAATAAAATACAGTTATGTTAGCAGAGAAGCAGTTATTTTGTTATTTTATACTTATTATATGGCTAAAGATGATGTAAAGCAGTAAGTCAATAGAAACAAAACGTGGCATAGCTGTGGTGTAGAGGGGTGCTAGGGCCGCCCTTACTGATTTACTGATTTATTGCTTTTTAAGGTACGTAAAAATAGTTTTTAATAAAATTTCATAAAATTTTAGTAAAAGTTATTTTTAAAACTTAGTGATAAAATTTATAAACAAAAAAGTATTAACAGGTTAAATATAATTCTTGTTCAAAGAATAATGATCTGATTTATTGTAGAAGTTTAAGAAAACTTTGAAATAAATTTTAGTTATATTTTGAAGAAGTAATATAAATGATACGTGTTTAATTTAAAACATAAAATGTTTTAATAAATTATACGTTATTTTGGGTAAGTGAGTGTGCGTGTGTGTGGTGTGTTGTGTGTGTGTGTGTAAGTAAATCTGTGTGTGAGTGTAAGGAAATCTGTGTGTGTGTAAGTAAATCTGTTGTGTGAGTGTAAATAAATCTGTTGTGAGTGTAAGTAAATCTGCTTGTTGTAAGTAAAATCTGTGTGTGTAAGTAAATAAATGTGTGTATCTGTGTGTGTAAGTAAATGTAAGTGTCTATGGGTAAATGTAATTCATAGTGAATGTGTGTGATAAGTGTCATAAGTGAATGTGTTTGTATTAAGTGTAAGTGTGTGTGTGTGTGTGCTGTGTGTGTGTGTGTGTGTGTGTGTGTGTGACCGCGTGTGTATAAAGGGTAAATGTAAGTGTCATAATGAATGTGTGTGTGTCATAGCGTGATGTGTTGTATAAATGTCATAGTGAATGTGTGTATAAGTGTAAGTGTGTGTGTGTGGTGTGTGTGTGGTGTGTGTGTGTGTGTGATGTGTGTGTGTGCTGTGTGTGTGTGTGTGTATGTGTGTTCTAAATAATATAACAATAGGCATGAAGTAAATAAACACTAAATATAAACATAAAAATAAAATAAAATAATAGAAAAATAAAAATAATAATAAAAATAAATAAAAAATAATTAATTAAAATAATAAAAAGTATTAAAACAAAATAAAAAAAACATAATGTTATAAATAATGAGTTAAAGCAGTAAAACATGAGTTTAAAAGCAGTAAAACATGAGTTAATGAAGTAAAGCAGTA
This sequence comes from Trachelipus rathkii, assembly GCA_015478945.1. Classification (NCBI taxonomy): domain Eukaryota; kingdom Metazoa; phylum Arthropoda; class Malacostraca; order Isopoda; family Trachelipodidae; genus Trachelipus; species Trachelipus rathkii. Next base: position 3,142 of record JABUQX010048705.1, on the reverse strand, counting down.
AAACAAAAGCATACTAATCCCGTCCTTGGTGTTTAGGTCACACTCTATGATTTAAGCCCCTATCCTCGCAGGGGTAAGTATGTTAATAAAAATGATTAATCATAACTTTAAAATATAGTAAAACATATGAGTTAAAACATGAGTTAAAGCAGTAAAACATGAGTTAAAGCAGTAAAGCCGTAAAACAAAAGCAATACTAAGCCCATTGGTTGTATGTAACACCTCTATTGAGTTACTGATTTACTGCTTTAAGCGTATGTTAATTTTAATAAATATGTGAGTTAAAGCAGTAAAACAATGAGTTAAAGCAGTTAAAACATGAGTTAAAGCAATATAAACATGAGTTAAGCAGGTAAGCAGTAAAACAACAAGCATATAATCCCTCCTTGGTGTTAGTCACACCCTCTATTGATTTACTTGATTTACTGCTTAAGGTATGTAATGTTAATAAAAATATGTAGAGTTAAAGCAGTAAAAACATATGAGTTAAAGCAGTAAAACAGAGTTAAAGCAGTAAAGCAGGTAAAACAAAAGCATACTAATTCCCTTAGTGTTAGGTAACACCTCTATGATTTACTGTTACTGCTTTAAGGTATATAATGTTAATGTTTTTAATAAAATTTCGTACAGTTGTAGTAAAATAAAATGTTTATATATCAGACACTCTGGTTTTTTTCTTCTTACATACAATCTTTTAAAAATTTATAAATAAAAGAGTATTAAAAAAATATAAAATGTCTGTAATGAGTTACAGTTTTAGGGTTCGCGAAAATGTTTTTTATAAAAATGTGTATATTTGAAATAAAAATGAATGACTCGTATATATATATATATTAACAATATATATAATATATATATATATTGATATATATATATATATATATATATATATATATATATATAATATTATATATATTATATATATATTTATATATATATATAATATATATATATATATATATAGTATTTCATTTCGCGCTGTGGGGAATAATGCGCTGCTGGGCGCACGACGGCGGGCGGGTTTACGCGGAAATTATTCGCGCCTGCGGGGCGCACGCGGCGGGCGGGGACGCGGCGGACGGGGGACGCGGTTGGACGACCGCGGGTGCGGGTCGGTGGGCCTTCGGCGCGGTGGAGTCATGCTGCGGCCTTGTGGGCAGCTTATGATCTAGAGGTAGACAAAAGATGAGTCATCAAAGATGAATCATCAATATAGGTGGTATCAAAGATGACTTCACAAAGATGAAGTCATCAAAGAGAGGCAACAAAATTGAGCTATCGGAGTGTGTGAGTGTAAGTGTAAGTGTACCTGTGCGTGTGAGGTGTAAGGTATATGGCTATGTGTAAGTGTCTATGGAGAGTGTTAGTGCTTATAAGTGTTATAAAAATACTAACTCATAGTAGGCAAGCATTCTAGCAGATTGTAATATACACCAATCGATTCCTCATACCTGATTACCTAGGGGTAGACACCCATATTAGGGCTATTTGGGGTTCAGGGGAGGCTAGAAAAGGCTTGAAAAAAGTGGCACTCAGTTGGCACTAAGTGGCACTCACTTGGCACTATGTGGCACTCACTTGGCACTCATTGCACTCAACTTGTACTTCATTGGCACTCATTGGCACTCACTGGGCACTCACCTGGCACTCACCTGGCACTCATCTAATTACTCATAAGAACACTAATAGACATCACTAGATACTCTTACGGTGTGATGTTGGCCCTCGTAAATGTAAGTGTCTATGGTGAGTGTAAGTGGGTATAAGTGTCATAGTGAATGTGTGTATAATGTCTAGTGTCATGTGTTTATAAGTGACATAGTGTGTGTATTAAGTGTCATAGTGTAAAGTGTGTGGGTTGAGGGTAAATGTAAAGTGTCTATGGATGAGTGTAAGTGTGTTAAGTGTCATAGGAATGTGTGTATAAGTGGACATAGTGTGATATAATGTTCATAGTGTAAGTGTATTGGATTGTATCGTGTGTGTTGTGTGTGTGTAAAATATCTGCGTGTGTGTGTAAGTAAATCTGTGTGTGTGTAAGTAAATCTGTGTGGTGTGTAAGTAAATCTGTGTGTGAGGAAGTAAATCTGTGTGTGTAAGTAAATCTGTGTGCTTGTAAGTAAATCTGTGTGTGTAGTAAATCTGTGTGTGTGTTGTGTGTGTGAATGTGGTGTGTGTTGTTGTGTTGTGTGTAGATGTGACCGAATTATCAAAAAATAGGAGCCTAAGCCCCTAAAGGGTGGCTAAAAATTTAGGGTGGGCCAAATTGACCCATGGAAGACCAAAGGGTTGGTATTGTGTAATTTAGGGTTAGCCAAAAAATTAGGCGTCGGCCAAAATAGGCGTTCTCAAAAATTAGGGTCTCTCAAAAATTAGGGGCTTACTCAAAAAATTAGGGTTCTCAAACAAAATAGGGTTCCCAAAAAATAGGGTTGCCCACACGTGCTACAACGGTTGCTGCGCAACGTTGCGCAAACCCTTCTTCGAAGGGTTGCAAAAATTAGGGTTCTCAAAAAAATATGGGGGTTCTCAAAAAATTTGGTTCTCAAAAAACTTTTGGGTACATCAAAGACAACAAACAGTCTACTGGCAAGTTCTCAAAAAAATTTGGTTCTCAAAAAATTTGGGTTCCCAAAGGATTAAAGCCCAAACAAAGTCAAGGTCAGGTAAAAATTTCGGCCAAAAAAGGTCAAGGTCGGTCAAGGTCGGTCAAGGTCACAAATCAAGTGTGCTGCAAAACAAAGCTCTCCTACTAAAATCTGCAAACAGATCATACTGACTCTAGGCCTCCGGACTTGGAATGATTTCAATTTTTTACACGAATCCACACTCACTGGAAGGCCCTTTTCAAAGCAGCAGACGCATAACCGAAGAAATTCTTTCTTAGAATGAAAGTTATATTATAATTACCAGTGGCCCGTAACTAAGAGTCATAGGGCCCCCCGCCAAAGTGGAAATGGGCCCCTTGGGACCATATATATATATATATAATTAATATATATAATATATAATATATATAAAATATATATATTAATACTCCATAATATATAATATATATCACCCTATATATATATATATATATATATAATAATAAATATATACTATATAGATTATATATATATATAATATATATATCTCTCTC
>JABUQX010048704.1:22500-27502 GCA_015478945.1 Trachelipus rathkii | reverse complement strand
CGAAGGCGACGATTGAAAATTATGACGAAGATTAACAAAACGCTTTATAAAACAAAATGGCGGAACGCAACGAAAAAAACAACAAGGTTGTTGCCTAAAAAAAAAAAAAAAAAAAAAAAAAAAAAAAAAAAAAAAAAAAAAAAAAAAAAAAAAAAAAAAAAAAAAAAAAAAAAAAAAAAAAAAAAAAATAAAAAAAAATAAAAAAAAAAACACCCATGAAGGTAGCCTGAGTATTCCAAAAATTTACAGGTGCCAAAAGAATCAAGTCAGGTAAAAATATCCGTTTGGTCAAAATGACCAGCGGTCAGTCAAGGTCAAAAAGGGGCGGAGCTACGTTGTCCAAAATGCCTCCCCTACCACAGCGTTTCAGCATACTTTTTTTTATTTTACCCTCATTTACCCCTTTCTTTCACACTCCACACAACTCTCTAATACGTTCATTATTCATTTTATCAATTCTTCTCACACCTAGCAAGCCCCTAAGATTGTTCATCTGAACACATTGAACTTAGATCTATACTTCTATTCCCAAACCATAGTCTCCCTACCAATACACTAACACAGAGTAATAACAGACCCTCATGCAAAAACCCTAGCGCACTCAGGACTTGGTCCCTTTTACATCACCAACGATTTAATTGCAACACCACCTTCGTGCCATTCACAACTTTCCTACTACACTCTGCATCAATCGTTCCCTTTTCAATCCAAACCAGTACCCTAAATATTTTAAACTCAGACACTTACTTTGTCCAGCTGCTCACCATCTAACATTAACTTCACACCGAGTGAGGACTGCCTTCACTCACAACCATAACCTTACTCTTATCTAAGTTTACTTTCAAACCCCTCCTTTTACACCACCCTGCAAATCTCTCTACCAATCTTCTCAACTCTCTTCAGATTCGCACAAAAGAACCAAACATCCGCATATAATAGGTAGGGTTACCTCCAACTCATCTCCATTCTCCAAATCATCTAAACCACCATTTCCGCCACCCCACTCTAATTCTTTCATAACCCCATCCATATATAAAATTGAATTAACCAAGGAGGACATTAAACTCAACCCTGTCCACTCCGCTATTGAATACTAAAACCAACACCTTTGACACCATTTATTCTTACACCACGCCTCACTATCCTCACAACATACCTTTCTATTTTCATTCAGAAGCCTACCACCAACACCATATTATCAATTAACACCTGCATAGAGCTTCCCTATTACTCTATCATACGCCTGTTGCAAATCCATAAAACCTAAATAACAATTTTTTCTCTTCTTCCTCATTTCTCAATCATTGTTTCAATGTAAAAGATTGATCCACACAATCCTCTTTACCACTCCTAAACGACCTTGTTCTTCACCAATCAGTACCTGTCAGGCAACTCAACGAACTCTTTTCGACCAAAATACAGCATTATATCTTACCCGTACACACTAAATAAACTTATTCCCCTTTTAATTTCTATAGTTCCCCTTATCTCCCTTACCCTTTATAAGGGTACTATACTGCTCTTCCTCCAATCCCTTGGAACTATTTCCCCTCCATAAAACGCTTTATTACAACTCCCAAATCCAATCAATCACCATCTCGCCTCCGTTTTCTTGATCATTTCACCAGTAATTTATCTATACCTGCAGATTTTACCATTCTTTCCACTTTCTCACTTTACCCATTACCTCCTCCTTGCTAATAACCTCATCCCCAAAATACCATCCTTCTTGTACCAATCAAAACCCCACACACATTTTCACTATCCCACCTCTTCATTACTTGCCAATATTATGGCAGATTTTCGAAGTGTTCTTTCCACACTCTCCTTACATCCATTTCATCAGTCTACAAAAGCCCATCCCTATTATTATTTGAGAAGGTTCCCTTTATTTCTCATCTCTTAACCTTTCGCGGTTCCTTCAGAAGAGCTTCCTATTCCTTTGTAAGTCCCCATTCATCCTCCTTCCAAACTGTTCATTTACCTCTTCTTTTTCTCCTACGTATGAAACCCTCCTTTTAGTATTTCTTTTTTCCTTCCTTATAATTTCAAGCATATCTTTCTTTTTAAACTTCATCATTTGCTTTTTAGTACATTCCAACCACGCTTCTTTTTTACTTTTTAACCGCTGATCACCCTCTTCAATTCCACCACTCCACTGTTAACATTCTTTACTTTCTCACTTTTAGCACATTCACAACATACTTTCTTTTGCACTGCTAACAATTGCTTCCTTTATGATAATACACTACCACCAGATAATTGATTTACAGAGAATATAATATTAAGTTACACAAATACAATCAAATTATAACATAAATGTGAAAGACACACTTTCTACTTATCCTATTACCTATATTACATAATATCACTACTTAATATTTACCAATTAACTTTCGAATATAACACATAATATCCATATATATATATAAAATATAATAATTGCAGAACTCCTTTACCCTCATGACTTCTCTCCATCACTCTCAACATCTTCTCACAACACCCACCACCAATCAATTACTTTTCACTTCGATACCATCCTCTACCTACACCAATCTAGTATACTTATGCATACTCTTGTGTTTAAAGAAAGTATTACCTTACACCAATACCTCTCTCCTCACAGAAATCCATCACCTTCCAACTAACTACATCACTTATATATATAATATATAATCATCCGCACACCAAAACCACCTTAGTAATAAATATATACCCATCCCTTTTTTTGCCAATCCCTATCAACCGTTCCAAATATATACCACAATCTCGCACAGCTCCTACTCACCATCCCAAAAAACATATTCAGGATAATAAACAAAGTTGTCACTCTCCTTCAACGTCTCTCCTCAGACTGGACCATACGTCACAACCCACATATATGACTTTCTCCACACTCCTCATCCTTAACCATTTATAATCCAGCATTCAGAGAAACCTCACACACACAAACGCCATACACTCGCTCTCGTTTATCTCACAATATACAACTTCCTTCTCTCCTCTCTCATCCTGTTCCACCACACACGCACCAAAAAACAAAACATTACACACCACAACACATAATTATAAACAGATTACATTTCAATACTATTGTATTATCAAGTCCAAGTAGAGAGGCATCCATTATGCAACACAATATAAAATATAATATAAAACCTCTCCTCTTCTTTCTTAACAACTCCAACTCGTGACGATTAATATACCACTACGATCTCACTCCAATGCGCCGAAATTAGAAGGCCGTTATGGCCCTCCACATCTCACGCACTCTGCGTCAGCATTGCCCCTAGCACAGAAAACGAAAGGTGTATGGGCACAGCCAACGCCAAAGCTACGCCCAGAGCCCCTCTAGTTCACGCCTATCTACGACACACAGGACCATTCTACAACTAGCTATACCCCGCCGCTTCAATTCTCATTCTCCTCCCACATATACTGATGAGTCACGCTAGGGATGTCTGTAAAGGTGTTGTCGAAGGGGTGCCTCGCTCCTCCTCATATACATATATCGCTCACTCATGACTCACTCGTCGCGATAACATCCCGCGCCTCTAATACTCGCTCTCACTCGTCGGCGATGGTCACTGCGTAAAGAATATGAATGAAAAAGAGACCAAGGCGCCACCCATTAAAACATGGGACGGTAATTTCACTCTCGCACCTCACTCTCGCTCGTACTCTCTCACCTTACTATTCACTCATACTAACCTATATCATATATATAATATAACCATATATATCACCCCAATACCAATAATATATATATAACTCACCTCCGTATATATATATATATATATCACACCTCCACTCATACTCACTCTCACTCACCTCACCTACCAACTATCAAAAAATTAATAATAATATAACCTAATAATCAATATATATAAATAACTCATATACCTTATAATAACCCTATACTCTCACTTAACAATCACTCTCCACCCCTACTAATCAACATAATACTACATATACCGTAAACCACATATCGCGCCAAACTCACCCCAACATTTGAACAATTTTCTTCTGCTTCACCACTAACTAATAACGTTTTTTTAAAATGACAACACTTTTCACAGCTTATAAATAGCTCTCAGCCTAAATTCTCACTCTAGCTCATAATACGTTAAATTAAACCTGCAACTCACTCTCTCTCTCTTCTCACCTAAATATACTATATATATAATACCTCACACTCACTCCTCACTTATATATATATTACCCCGTAATCCACCATCTCAAATCACTCACGTACCACTCACACTCACATATCACATAATACCCACATACCTACTAATAATAACATAAATATACACCAACACTCACACTCACTCATACCTATACCCCAAAATCCTCACTATAGTTAATATATACTTCCACTCATAATATATATATATAAATATATATAATAATTATATAAAATATAAATAATCACACTATATACATATAATATTATTATATATATATATATATACTACAAACCCCCACACCCCCAACTACACCAAACTATATACCTCTATAATATCACACTCACCCATACCCCGTGACAAACCTACCCACCACTATCACACCATTAAATACATAAATCCATACTCCTACACATCACCCCCAACCTCACCTCCCGAACATTGGGCCCAACTTTGAACAATTTTTTGCTTCAAACTACCACTACCTCCACGTCCTATTCTCTCTCACCATACTTAAGTATTAGTTATTGCTAGAACCTTAATTTGATACTAGTAATATACTAAATTACCTGATTATGAGGTCTTCTTTGTTTAATTTTCTCTTTTTTTATTTATTTTTCTAAAATATATATATATTAGGAAAAGGGCGGTTTGGATAACTTTGAACAGGTGTTCAAAAGTTACCCATACTCCAGTCTGGCCTCTCTCTACTCTCATTCCCACCCTCAAACCAGACCCATTTCAGATTCTACCTAATTCTATCACTCTACAAATGGCCCCTCTCATCTATATGAGACACTATCAACACTACTCTT
>JABUQX010048704.1:0-15000 GCA_015478945.1 Trachelipus rathkii | reverse complement strand
AGATCATCTGGAAACTCACTCCGATCGTCAGTACGGCTCTCGTTGCACGAAGTCTACTGGCGATATACATTCCTATCCAACCGATTTATGGGTTCTTCGCTCTTAGGAACTACGGGAGGACTTTGTTTGGTGGCGCTTGACATATCCAAAGCATTTGACCGAGTATGGCACGCTTCACTGCTCTCCAAGCTCCCCTCCTTTGGGTTCCTCCTTCTTGCTTACTTATATCTAGCTTTCTTTCAAATCGCTCAATATCGCTGTTGTTGATGGGGCGACTTCTTCTTCTTCTTCCTTTCTGTCAATAGTAGTGTTCCTACTTTATTCCTACCTTTCATTAATGATCTTCTCACTTGCACCTCTAACTCTATCCACTCATATATGCAAATGACTCGACCCTTCATTTCTAACTCATAACAATTCAACTCCCACTTTTACTTCTGGAATTGCCTCTCAGTCTTATATCTTTCCGATTTTATTCTTCGCTTGATGGGATAGAAATAACCTTGTGAAATTCAATTCTTTAAAAACCCAACTTTTACAAATCTCCTTCTCCAAAATACCTTCTAACTTTCCTGTCTCTTTCGACGGTTCTGTCGTCTCTCCTGTTGACAATATAAACATCCTTGGCCTTAACATGAACAAAAAAATGTCTTGGAAACCTCACATCACAACGGTTGCTAGGGCGGCCTCAAAGAACTGGAAGTTCTGTTTAGACTGTGAGACTTTCCTCCTTTCTCAGTTGCTCCCGCATTAAAAGGTCTCATCCGCCATGTATGGAGTACTGCTCTCATATCTGGGGGGGGGGGAGGCTCTGGTTTCACCCGGCTTTTGGACAGGGTCGAGTCAACGGCAAAAAGGCTTATAAACTTTTCTGTACTTTCCAGTTCACTTGACCCTCTATCTTTGCGGAGGGATGTTTGGTGCTTTATCTCTATCCTATAGGTACCGCAGTGGCAAGTGCTCGAGGAACTTATCACTTCGAAAACCACCAACCTTTACGACGCCTTCGTAGCACAATAGGTGCTGTATCTGCGCACGAGTATTGTGTTGACATTGGTAACTCCAGGCTAGTTTGCTGTGGTGCTTCCTTCTTTCCCACCACCTCTGTTTTGTGGAATTCTCTTCCATCTTCTGTATTTCCTACTGAATTTAATCTCCTCACTTAAAAGCCTGCGTCTGCCTCATATGCCGTAATTTTGCGATAGAGGATGAACTTTTGAGAGTACTACACCCCCTCCTTGAATAGGGCTCTGCCCGTGAGTGGTGGTGACAACTGTAAAAAAAATCCTTGAATGGGCAGATATGTGGCAAATGAACTGAATCTCCTATTTCCCCATCCAAAACATCATTCAGATTATCCCAGAAATCGTACTCTTTTCAACATAACCCTCAGATGGATCATATGTCGCAAACCACAACAAATTTTGACCTTTTCAAATTTAATTTACAATTCATACTTCTATTACTTTCCCACTCAAAACCGCCCATAGGTCTTTGCCATATATTTACTGATCAGAATTCCAAATCCTTCTATCCCCCTCTCATTCCTTTCCACAGCAACACAAACACCATTTCACAACAACACCACTCTTTCACCGATTTCCTTTCATCTTTGATTTCAGTCACAGCGATGTCAATCAAATTTGCCCTTCTATAAATAACATCTATCACCTCTCTCTCATCTCCTCAACATTTTTATTTCCTCTGACATTTCTTATACAGATACGATTCATACATTTCGCCGAAGGATAGAAGGGCGCTTACTGCGATCACGACTTCTCCGAGGCATGCATTAGCATTCCTAGCAAAAGATAAGTGGTAGTAGGCAGCCAAACTAACTACCCCCGTTCCTTAGTCGCCTTCTACGGACAGTCAGGACATACGATGTGGGCAATTTTTCTCCCTACACATATGGATATAAGGGATAAGGATGTCTGTAAAATTTGAAATATAAACTGGAGTTCTTGTTAATTTACTTTTACTTAAAAATATTTAGTTTCCATAGAATTTAATTTTATTTCCATTGACTGAAAAATTGATATAAATTTTGGTTATTATAATATATATATATATATATATATATATATATATATATATATATAATATATATAGTATATATATATATATAATATATTATATATATATATCTATATTATATATATATATATATAATATTATATATATATTATATATATATATATATAAAATTATTATTATTATTATATATTTTATTATATTACATTATTATTATTATTATTATTATTATTGAGTTTTAATATTAATTCAAAATTCTTAATATTTGTTCAATTAATCGGCAAAATAATCGGCGAAATTTTCCGATGAAATGACGATTGAAAAAAAAATATGCCGATTTTTGCCGATGACGATGACGATTAATCGTCCCATCACTATTTCAATAAAATGTAGCAATGAATTAAGTGAAAATAGGAACATAGATTTCTTGGTTGGTTTAATGATTTACAGACTGTTATTGCCAGGTTTATGCCGAGTTAAAAATAAAAAACCTATAGAAATAGTGGAAAAAAGTGTTAGGGAAGATGGGGATTAGCATACTTGGTGCACCTGAAAGAATTTTGAGTGATAATGGTTTAGAATTTCAGAATGAAAAATGAAGGGCTGTGTGAAAGAGTTTAGTACTAGTTAAATGAGCAAACTACGGCTGAGAGTCCTTAGAGTAATGGTCAATGTGAAAAGATGGTGGGATTGTTGAAAGATTTTATGAGAAAAATGAAAGATGAAAGTGTTAGTAAGAATGTGAGTTTGATTTGGTCTGTAGCTGCTAAGAAAGGGTTGTTAGATAAAAATGGGTATTCTCCTAATCAATTAGTTTTTGGAAAAAATTGTTTTCTTAACATTTCCCCCTCTATACCGTTTACACCCATACTACAATCTTCCTCAATCGTATTGTTAGGTAACCTAACATTTTTTGTGAAAATTAATTGGTTAAGAGAATACCCATTTTTATCTAACAACCCATTCTTAGCAGCTGCAAACCAAATCAAACCCACATTCTTACTAACCCCGGAACAACCAGAAGTCTCCCAAAACAACCTTAACACGTTTTAAAAGCAAGTTAAACCTTAAACAATTAATAGTCTGTAGTACTATAAAAGAGAGACAGATAAACAATGCAGGGGTCCGGCAAAGGTGATAGGAAGGGATTGAAAAACTGTGATAGTAAAGCATGGGGGAACTTTAAGGGATGTAACAAGGGTACACATTACCAGATTAGCAGGAGTACCTCAGAATAAGGAGGATATAGTTGATAAAGAAGAAAATAAAGATAAAGATTGTGAAGCAGTAGGGGATATAGAGATGGAAGAATTTAAAATAGTTTGAGTCCCTATAATAAATGAAGAAGAAGAGGAGGAGGAAGAGGAGAGGAATAATCAAAGGGAACTGCAGGAGATTATGACAAAAATAAAGATTGGAAAAAGGTATAGATGCAAGAATAAAGAGAATGGAGAATGTATGGATGTGGAAGTGTTAAGTAGACCAGGGAAAGCTAATAGAAAGAAATGGAGTGACAGTTATAATATTCAAAATGTGGCGAGTGGTGAGTGTAGTTGGATTGACTTTAGAGATTATAAAGGAGGTTGAAAGTATCGAGGATCAAGAGGAAGTTTGGTTGAGCAATTAGGATGATGAAAGAATTTTGACTCCTAAGCTAAAGGAAATTGATAATTGGAAGCGAATGATGTTTTTAAGAAAGTTAATATTAGAGGACAAAAGAATCTCTAAGATGGGTGATTGAAAAATTGAAAGGGAAAGAATGTAGATGTAAAGCTAGATTGGTTGCAAGAAGGTTTTAAGAGGAGGGAGAGGATTTAATTCATGAAGCTCCAACCCAACTTATTCAGGGGAAGTTTTAAGAACTTGTTCAAGTATCATAAAAAGGGAGGGATGGGAATGTAATTCTATTGACATTAAATATGCATATTTACAAGGTGATGTTATCAAAAGAAAGGTTTATGGGATTCCTCCAAAAGAAGCGAAAGAGCAGTGCATTTGGGAATTAAAGAACACTGTTTTTGGTTTAAAAGATGCTTCTAGAGCTTGGTATGACAAGGTGGTTGGTGTAATTGAGGAGTTAGGAGATATAAAAAGTAAATTAGAACCGGCTTTATTTTTATGGAAGAAAGAAGGGAGATTAATAGGGATTATGTGTACATATGTGGATCATTTTTTTGTTTTGGTGATTCTGAAATATTTATGGATGAAGTTATAAAAGGTATGAAAGAAAAGTTAGAAATAGGTTTTGAAGACGTTAAGAGATTTAAGTATATAGGGGTTAATATACATGAGTACGAAAGGGGTGTGTGGCTGAAACCAAGAGAAATATATATATATATATATATATACTTACTTTACTTTCTCGGCCCCTGGCCACCCTCCCTTCAGAGTGGCCACACCTCGCCAAGATACCCGCCGTCGCAGTCTGGCCTCCTTCAAAGATCGCTCAAATTTGTGATGTCCCAGATTGCTCTGGGACGATGATTAGTTGGACGCTCTAGGAGGAAGTGATACACAGTCTCCGGGCCTGGTGACGCTTTTGTGCAGACTATTTGACATGGTCTTGTTAAGTTTAAACCTGTATTTGTAATATTGCAGGTTTGGATGGTGGCCACATCTTAGTTTGGCCAAAGATGATTGGACTATTAGAGGAAGAGAGTCAAATTTAGATGCAATTTCTGGAGGATGTTCATTTAGTATATTGTTTGGTTGCTGGTTTCTTAAATAATTTTTGGTTGTGTGCGTGTGTATTTGTTTTGTATAAGAGGTGTTGCCCTGTGGGGCCGGATGTTGTTTAGGATTTGCTTGTATAATAAGGCTGGGGAAGATGGAGGTTGTTTTAACCTGTGGTTAGTAGGGTTGGAAAGTGCAGTGTGGCATGGGTGTTGAGGTGTTTGTGTTTTAGTGTAGAACTGTGTACCTGTCATTTCTAAATGTTGGTCTATGGCAATATTTTTGTTTCTTCATGTAAGTGTTGTGGAGTTATAGTTGTGCAACCTGTTATAATTCTGAGTCCCTTGTTTTGGGTGGTTGAAGTTTTTTCATGTTTGCCTTGGTTAATAATGGGTGCCATATAGGTGAAGCATAATTTAGTGTTGGACAGATGTATTGTTTGTAGATGGTGATAGATATTTGTTTATTGCTGTTAATGTCCGCGCTAGTTATGGTTCTTAGTATATTTAGTTTCCTATTTATTTGCTGATGATGTTATGTTTTCAATGTGTTTTGTGAAGGTTAAGTGTGTGTCCAGTGTTACCCCAAGAATTTTGGGTGTTTTGTTTATTGGGATAGCTATATTGTTTAAAATGATTTGGGGGTTTGTAGTGCCAAGTTAGCGGTCTTTAGTGATTAGTTTGATAGATGATTTGTTAGGTGATGCAGACATTCTGTTGTCAGTTAGCCAAGCTTGAAATTGGTTGATGTATTGAGTCAGAAGAATTGTTGTGTTTAGGTTCTGGTGTGTGTGGTTATGGTGATGTCATCTGCGTAGGTTGTTATATTTGTGTGGAGTGTTTGTGGTTTTCGTAGGTCAGCTGTGAATAAGTTAAATAAGATAGGGGATAGGATTGCTCCTTGAGGTACACCATTTTTTTATATTTACTGTACATGATTTCTTGTTGTTTATCTGTATTTGGGCTGTTATATATATATATATATATATATATATATATATATATATATATATATATATATATATATATATATATATATATATATATATATATATATATATAGATATATATATATATATATATATATATATATATATATATATAGGGGTGTCTACATTCACTCCTAGCCCATAAGTTATTTAAGTGTCTTATCTTTCAAGAATAATTCTATTGTGATAATTTAATTACAAAAACAGTATTTTGTATATGGATAAGTTATACTTTTCCAACTCTGACTACATCATAACTCCAACTCTGACAACATTGTGTTTCCAACTCTGACTTTAAATCAAATAATAAGTCTTTAATTCTGTTTCTTATTTAATTATTTAATTGTAAAATAACATAATTATGCAATTCACTATATGAATTTCATGTGTTTCAGCTATTGTTTATGAGACACGTTCTCTTTAAATTATTACCTTATTTATTAAATATTCCCGATTAATTATAATTCTGCAGATTTATAAGGTTAGTTCTAATTGTTTTATAATCTTAAGTCCATCCTTAGTTAATTTAAATGAACATATGTGTAAGAATAATTTGCCATTATATTAGTCACATAAGTGCTTCTCATATTGCAGTTCTTTCATCGGAGGTACCATACTCCGTCGTAATAATCCATAAGTAATAACTTCGCAAAGCTAAGAAAAAAAACCAATTGGGGTAAGTACAGAAAATAAAATGTATGATGTAATACACTAAAATTGATAATTTAAGTCTAAAATGGCATGACAAGTTGTTTTCTGTTTTAGGTCCCAATGCTTGGCTACGGCTCAATTATATCCATCCCAATCCATCAAGTACATTCTAATTCCGGAGCTGGGCTCATTTATGTTTTATCCCAGGGCTCATTTATGTTTTGGAACTGTGCTCATTTATTCCCTTTGATCTTGGGATTGAAATTGTTTTGCTCCTTTTGATTGTTGTATTTATTGTACAAGTTGTTGTTGTGTTCTGTCACCATTATTGGTGAACGTTTTCATTAAGATAAGTGTTGTTTTGTTCTCAATATATTATTGCTTGTGATTTTTGTCATTGTAAATTCTTCAGACGACTTATTGCCTAAAGTTCTTTGTCGTCATTATTCTTAAACGAATGTTTTTAAACCGGAGACATTCGAATTCAATCGTTGTTCATATAGAATCATTTAAGTGTTTTAATAAAACCTTTTTCTTTTTCCCTTCTTTTATTTCACCCCTTCTCATATAACTCACTGTCCTTTAATCATACCACATCATTACGATCCCTATCACTCAAAAACAGCGCAACCTGTGTGGAAGTTCAAAGTCCAGCGACCTATTCCTGGTCATTAGGATTAAAAAACCTACTTAAACATTGATCCTTTGCCACAGTCGCTGATGTCATCATACCTACAAGTGAAAATATACTAGCAGGTAATTTAATATTTAATTAACATTGTGTTATGTTAATAATAATAATTAACCTAGTTTTTCCCCAGTTTTCATGGTAAACATTCATAAAATTGTATCGACTTTCATCCGGCATTCAAGGAGTGTAAAAGTTTCTTTTACACTCCGCAACATAAATAAAATATAGTTGGCGCCCGAACAGGGACTTTGTTCTTGTGTCGGGTTGCGCTTTGTTCATATACTTTTGTGACATAGTTCACAACGTCTTATTCATCGCGAGTTTAGTTTGTCGTCTTTCATCATGTTGAAAGACCATATCAAAGATACCCTCAATTTCCATAACACTGCTACTGCAGTCATTGATAATCTTGATTCCGCTTGTGCGCGGGACCTCAACTTAAATGTTGGGCCATATAAACCTCAATCATAAATTAGAGAACATAGAAGGTATGAAAACTTCTATCCTTCTTTGTATACTAATGCTTATGATTCTGTTTCTGTTCCTCCTGGTTTTACACCGTTGCCTTCTCATTCTGTTTTAAACCATAACAGATATTACAATCATTACAATGCATCTAAAGTTTTGGAAAATTATTATATGCCTGAATGTGAGAGAAATCTTATTCAGGAGAACCAAATTCGTAATTTTCCTGAAAACATTTCGCGAAAACCATACTCACAAACTCATAAATCACCCAATAAATACGATTTTCGTGAACATGCATATTCGTATGTTCCGATTCCTAATCGAATGCGAGGTGATCCTATGAACTATTCTTGTAATTACTCACGTGAGTATTCTCATAATCATAATTACCCTCGTGACGATTTTTATAGGCCGAAACATAGGCCGATATCACCGTATTTTCAAACTCAGACTCATCGACCATACATAAGACTTGATTCAACAGATACTATAACCATGCAGCTAGACATGGTAAGAGAGGCTATTGCCCTTTTAACACAGCTTCTCCAAACCACTCAAAATATGGTGGATAAAATTCATCAAGGAGAAGATTCCATGAAAAAATTCCAAACTTGGATTTTTCACCCTTCACATCGTAATAATCAAACCCCTAGTCCTCTTAAGAAACCTAATGGTGTTCGATATAATCGAAATAATCAATTTCGTCCATCTTCCTCTGAAACTTCTAGTTATGTTGATCCTCCACCTAACACTTCTCACACAACCCCAGATCTTGTGTGTGAATTTTGTACCATACGAGGACACCACATACAACAGTGCTATAAGTACTTTGGTCTTTGCAGTTACTGTAAAAAGAGAGGACACGTAAAGGCCGAGTGTCGAGCACGTAGAACTTCTAATTCTTCGCCTCTCACTCCTAGAAAACGTATTTGTCCCTTTTGTAGAGGCCCTCATCCGGGAATTAAATGTCCCCAAAGGACGCCTCCAAGACAAGAGACCACAAATAACAACTCTTCGACGGACTGTTCCCATAGTAAGCCTGTATCCCGAGTTGTAAAAGTAAACCAAGATTACACTCGTTCCCCAACTAACATAACTCACAATACTCAAGGACCTCAGACATCCCTTGATGAAAATTCACTCCCGCAACGGATTGATAAGCCACTAATCTCTCCAATCTCTCCAGACACGAGTCGTTCTGAGGAGATGACTCCTGTAATAAGATCAATTACTGTCTTTAAAACCACCGAGACTGTCTCGGAAATAGACCATAGACAATCCCCTGACATTTCTTTAGCAACTGTCCCTACTGTAATACAGACTGACGAACAGTATTTGAACAAAGAAACGTTGACTTTGAATTACACTCTTATTCCTGATGGACAACATCCCAATCGAGTATTTCTGGAGGCATTTATGGATTTATACGCACAAGAATTACGGTATGGTACATATATATATATAGTAATTACAGTACTATATAGTATATTATATATATATATATATATATATATATAGTATATATATATATTAATATATATATATATATATATATTATATATATATATATATATATATATATATATATATATATATACGGTATATATATATATTTATATATATACTATATATATATATATATATATATATATATATATATATATATATTATATATATATAATATATATATATATATATATATATATATATATATATATATATAATATATATATATATATATATATATATTATAATATCCGAAAACAAGTATATATATATATATATATATATATATATATATATTATATTATATATTATATATATATATATATATATATATATATATATATATATATATAATATTATATATATATATATAATTATATATATATATATATATATATAATATATATATATATATATATATATATATATATATATATATATATATATATATATACCGGGTATATATTATATATACTTACTACTTCTGCCCCTGGCCCACTTCAATTGGAGGGCCACACTGCTTCCAGGAAACCGGCCACCGCTCTTGGGCGGTGGTTCCACAGGTCGAGAAGGGAAGATATAGAGAAGTCAGCACGGAGGGCGTCGAGGGCGAGCACCCCAGAAGGACTTGCTCCATTGTGTCCTGGAAAATGTGACATCTGGTGCAGGTGGGGGAGGTAACATTGTTCTAGTTTGAATCTATATTTATATTGTAAGAGTTTTGGTGGTGACCTGACCTGATCTGTTCCGGGCGAGGTCAATTTGGCTCTTTAGCCAGTGTTATACTTCTAAGGAGAAATAACCCTTGTAGCCGTTTGAACATCAAAAAACTGTTATTACAAATTAAGATGATAGTGTGGTCAATGAGACTACCAACTTTAAGAACGTTGTAGAACTAACCCTCTAAGCTGTTAAAACATCAAAACTGATTCAATATAAGTTTCGAGCGCCCAAAATCTTTAAGTGTACTTTAACATTACCAAATGATCTCAATAAGTTCTTTTGAATTTCACCTTACTAGGTCACAACTAATTCTAGTTTTTAATAAAGTAAGATTCGGTTTTGAATTGAAGTTCACAAGCCAATTTCCCTTAAAGTGTTTTTCAAAGTTTTTCTTCATAAATCGATTGTTGCTTGCTATTCAACTATTTTCATTAGAGACCATCATCCACTTTTCAATTACATCATAAGTGAAGAAATTCTTAGCAATATATTCGTTTGAAATCGTTTATGACAAAGTTTAAGCCCATTACTACTTCGTGTTACATCGCTAAAATCATATCTAAAGGAATTGGCCTGTAATTCAATATTGTCAAATTTAATTAGTATTTTGAAGACTTCTATTAATTCTCCTCTCAATCTTCTTGTTTCAGAAGAAGTGACTTCCTTATTCGCGTAGTCGTTGATCGTATGACTTACCTCTCAATTCTGGTATTAATTTGGTTGCCCTTCTCTAAATTCTTTCAATTTTTTCTTGGTCCTTTTTGAGGTATGGACTCCAAAACTGCACTGCGTATTCCAGATGAGGTCTAATGTTTTAT
The DNA here is from genome assembly GCA_015478945.1 of Trachelipus rathkii. Taxonomy (NCBI): domain Eukaryota; kingdom Metazoa; phylum Arthropoda; class Malacostraca; order Isopoda; family Trachelipodidae; genus Trachelipus; species Trachelipus rathkii. The sequence continues at coordinate 4,448 of JABUQX010048704.1, read as the reverse complement.
AGAAGTAGTAGTAGTACAGACACCAACTACCAAAGACTTTACAGTCCACTTCAAGTAGTAGTAGTAGTAGTATAGTAGTAGTAGTAGTAGGTAGTAGTAGTCAGTAGTAGTAGTAGTAGACATTTTACCAAATATTAATTTCTTTAATGTGTTGGGAGTGAAAATAACGAATCAGGGTGTGGGGCGAAACATGTTTCTTTAAGAATTTATTTTTTTTTAAATTTTGTTTAAACATCTAATTTTAATTAGCTCTTTTAGTTTTTACCTTTTATATATTTTTAATTACTTTTGAATTTTCATTAAATTTGGATCTGTATCTAATTAGGAACATTAACATTAACGGATCTTCTATATTTAGCATATTGTTTGATAATTTAAAGTGTTGAAATAGACAGAGGTACAAAGATTGAAAGTGATCATATATAAGGCAAATGGTAGAAGTTCTAGAAAGATCTAATTTATTGTGCTCATATCCAAGATGATAAGCAATACAAGTAGGGAATTGCACCAATTATTCAAAACTATGGGCAGAAATTAAGAAGGAGGATTCACCAGGATTATCATCTAACTAAAGAAAAGCTATCAGTGTAAAATGGAATAACCACATTGCTCAACGGATTGCAGGTATTTCAGGCTACTGTTATTTAACTCAGTAGGGATTTTTCACAATTTAAACCGTAAGTTGCTCTTGAAATTTAAGGTTAAAATTGAGTACCAACATATAAAAATTCAAAGTTCGAAATATTTAGTACTTTTGTGTATTAATTCCACAGCTTCCTTTGCCAACTATCTCACTATCAAAGAAAAAATAAACTTTATTAAAATTAGGCAAGATCTCTGCAGTTAAATATTGAAATGTTAATAATTTAGATAGGCCTACATCAAAAACTAAATAGCATAATAATAATTTAAATTTAATTGATATTTAAATTTTTTTCACCTTATAAACAAAATTTGCCATGATAAGATAGGTTTCTCACTATCCAATATCCCCTAGTAGACACTGTAAATAAAAAATAATTATCTCGAACAGTGCAATATGTTTGAAAATGAGGTAACCTTTGATTTTCCAAAAATGGTATAAATAAGCACTATTATATCTAAAAGTAGCCTTATATAAACAATTAAATGTTACTTACATTTGCCAAATAGCAGCAACAATACATATTGGAGAAAATGAAATGATAGCGACAGCTCCTAAAATGATAGCAACTGAAAAAAATTTATAGAAATAATAATAATAATAATAATAATAATAATAATAATAATAATAATAATAATAATAAGTAATAACTAATAAATAATAATAATAATAATAATAATAATTATAATAATAATTTTTACTCTATCAGTTCTCTTCCATTTTACCCAGGCTAATATATCTGTAAACCAAATTTACAGCATGTGATATAAGTGGGCTTAGTTCTAAATACTGTTTAATCTTAAAAAAAAAAAAAAAAAAAAAAATGAACAATGCAAGCAACAGTGAAGAGAGGGCAGGGACTAAATTTTATTTGAAAAATATCCTTAATGTTTATAAAACATTTATTATAATAATATATAGTAATATTTGTTGTATCAATTCACATTGCTTATTTAAATTTTTAAAATTCTATAACTACGGTACCAAAATAAATACCTTTACCTATCAAAAAAAAAAATAATTCCTTATGGAATAAAATCATGTATCAGTGAAAAAAAATATTCCACGTATGTAATACATTTGTGAAATAAACTATGGATATATGATTTTATTTTAAAACCTAAGACCTTTATAGAATCACAAAGAATAAAATTGAACTATTAACTTCAGTTAATGGTGTATAATGCCACAAGTTGTAGGATATTATTAAAAACTGAAGAGGACTCCGCAATTGGGATAGCTTCAGCAATTATATCAAACTTCCCAGGATTAGATTTTGCTTAACTTATATGATGAAGAATAAGCAGTTCTACAAGTGATTAAGAAATCAGACTTTACCTGTTGTTAAGATAGTTATATAGTGTCCAAAAGATCCTTACTTTCAAGTTAAAATCCTTATCAGTGATTTTAAAAATGTTTGATAATTGTATATTTCCATGAAGAAATTTTTGTGTAATTAAACATTTATTGGAGTTCATGGATGAAAGAATTTGCTTTAATTGCAGATATATAACATTCTTAATAATCTATAATTATAGAAATAATTAGCAACGAAACTTTTTTATAATTTCGTTAATGCTGAATCATTAAAATAAATAAAAATATAAGCAAGTTTGACAAAAAAAAAAAAATCTTGAACAAGAAGAAGCTACTAGACTCTATCATCACAAATGGGATTTAAAAGTTCAAAATTTGTTATAAAATATTCTAGCAAAAGACAAAATCTTCGATAATTTTACTCTGTGATCAGTATTTTAATGATAGTTTATATATCTTGTCTAACAACATATTTCCTTATGGAAATAATGCTAATATTTAACTCCATAAATGTCAGCATGGGCAATAAAAAACACACCAAAAGAAAACCATCTAAACTACCAAATAAAACCCACTTGTTATATTTTGCTATATTTTTGTAATTTGGAGAAAAAATCAGACTAATAATAAAATTTATAAAAACTACGTCTTCAATGCCGATTTTTATAAAAATCACAGGATACTTTAAAAAATAATAATGAAGAATAAAAAAAAATGAACATGACTGACATCTTTAGGAAAATATGTTACACCCTTTCAAAGTTGATATTCTCCCACAGGCTTTTCTTATACTTGAACTGACCGTGAACGCCATTTTATCGCAAGCTAAGAATTAGGCTACTGTAAAAAGCGCGAGGAAAGGTAAGAATATAATAGCCAACAGATATCTCACTAGTTTAAAACTCGATTTTAAAAAATTTTGCCAAAAATTTTTTTGCATATAATAAAAAAAAAAAAAAAAAAAATCTGTAAAAATGAATATAACAATAAAAAAAAATTGGAATTAAGAACTAATTATAATAAAGCTGAGAGAGAGAGAGAGAGAGAAGAGAGAGAGAGAGAGAGAGAGAGATGAAGAAGAGAGAATAAGAGAGAGAAAGAGAGAGAAAAAGAGAGAAAAAGAGAGAGAAAGAGAGAGAAAGAGAGAGAAAGAGAGAGAAAGAGAGAGAAAGAGAGAGAGAGAGAGAGAAAGAGAGAGAAAGAGAGAGAAAGAGAGAGAAAGAGAGAGAGAGAAAGAGAGAGAGAAGAGAATTAAAAGGATAGGGAGAGAGGAGAGAAGAGAGAGGAGAGAGAGAGAGAACGAGAGAGGAAGAGAGAGACACATACAGAGAAAGATAAATTAAGAGGAGATGAAGAGAGAGAGAGAGAGAAGAGTAGGAGAGAGATAGAGAGGAGAGGAGGAAGAGAACAGAGAGAAGAGAGAGAGAGAGAGTAGAGAGAGAGAGAGAGAGAGAGTGTAGGGAGAGAGAGAGAGAGATAGAGAGAGAGAGAGAGGAGGAGAGAGAGAGAGAGAGAGAGAGTAGAGGAGAGAGATGAGATGAGATGAGAGGGAGAGAAAACGAGAGAAAAAGAGAGAGATAGATAGATAGATGAGAGAGAGAGAGGAGATGAGAGAAGAGAGAAAGGAGAAGAGAGAGAGAGCAAGAGACGCGAAATTAAAATATATAAAAATGACGACGAGAGAGAGAGAGAGAGATGGAGAGTAAGAGAGAGAGCGCGAGGGAATAGCAGGGAGAGAGAGAGAGATGAGAGCGGAGAGAGGAGATGAGAGAGAGAGATGAGGGGAGAGAGAGAGAGAGAAAGGAAGAGAAGAAAGGAAGAGGAAGAGGAGAGAGAGAGGATGAAGAGAGAGGAGACGAGGGATGCAGGAGCGAGAGAGAGAGAGAGAGTAGAGAGAGAGAGAGAAGAGATGAGACGCAAGGAAGAGTGGAGAGAGGAAAGAGAGGCGGAGAGAAGATGAGAGGAAGGGAGGGAGAAGAGAAGAGCAGGATGGAGTAGAGGAGTAAGAGCGTGAGGAAGTAGAGAGTGAAGGAGAGGGATGAGAATATAGAGTAGAGAAAGAGTGGGAAAGAAAGAGAGAGGAGGAGAAGGGAGAAGATAGAAAAAGGGAGTAAAAGGGAAATACGAGACGAGACGAGAGAGAGAGAGAGATGAGAGAGAGAAGGAGGAGAGAGAGAGAGAGAGAGAGAGACGAGAGAGAGAGAAGAAAGGGGTATGAGAGAGAAGAGATAGAGAGAGAGAGACAGAGAGAAGAGAGAGAGAGAATGGAAAGAGAGAGAGAGAGAGAGAGAGAGAGACGAGGGAGAGAGGACGAGAGGAGGACAGAGGAGAGAGAAGGATAGAGTCAGAGATAGCAGGAGTAAAGTGGGAGGGAGGGAGAGGTTATGGAATAGAAATACACCTAAAACCTAACCTATAGTGGGATGTGATCAATGATGCCTGGTTATAGTGATAATAACCCTAACGCTATATGGATTGCTCGATACGG